>BMAO01038256.1:0-119390 GCA_019973975.1 Trichonephila clavata | reverse complement strand
ATACTAATAAAAGAAAGAGTTTGTGTGTTTCAGCTGTGTCCGGCGAAATTAAGCAACCAGATGTATGAAACTTGGCATGTAGAAGCTATAGGTCGTTATGCTATTAACCTCGAAGAGTTTTTTTCGAAATTCACTTTAGATTTTTTTTTAATTCAATTTTTATGCGATTTTTCAGTTAAACGGAGATATGACGTCATCAGCCATGCCAAATCATAACTTTGCGAAAATTAATGTTTCGAGCTGTTTGGGGGGGAATTTTAACACATTTTATAGTAAATATACTTATTTATGGTTGTATTTATTCGTTTTTTTTTACTCTTAGTGGAGGAATTACATTTGTTTTTTCGAAAAATAGTCGTAAAAATTTTTTTTTCTAAATTTTATTTTTCCGATTGGCAACACTAATTTGATAACAGTTAGATATTTTCGTGTTTGATTTCCAACATATTATGTCTTTTTCATTTCTTTTAAAAAAAGGGTTTTTTTTATACAACTTTTTCAGACTAAATAATCATTCTATACTGATGGAATGGGGTAATATGTACCATTAAAGTTTACGAATTACTAATCTTCAGGCGATGTCATTTGGTTCTAGGTTTAACTTTGGCGCCTAAAACCTGTGCCATGATATGAATCTCAGATGGATTGTAATCAAGTTAAGTTTATCCACCGTATTGAATTTGCGTAACTGTGTATAATTTTTGTTCAAATTATTTCTTATTTCCTTTTGTGGTTTGTAATAATGCATGTTGATTGCGTAATGGAACAACTACCCATCTTGCAAGGCCTAAAGCTACTATTTTTATTGTTGTAACCACTTTTAAAAATATTTACTTTCCATAAAATGTTCTATTTCATTTTATGCTCCTGATTTATCTTAGCTGTACTATGATTATCAAAAAAGCTTGATTACACTCTTCAAATCTTTTTGCTGTATCTGAAAAATTTTTTGTAACCCAAGCACAACCATAGACTGATAATACCACCAACATTCAGGTTAACAAGAATAAGGAGAAGCAAATGTGCAAACCCAAGATCCTTGCAACTGTTTTGTACCATAATATGAACAAATGTTTTTGCATTATTGACTCTAAGAATAACCAAAATTAATAAACAACAAGGGGAGGCAAAAATTTTTTCAGATACAGCAAAAAGATTTAAAGATGTAATCCTAAGATTAATCAGGAGCATAAAATGAAATAGAACATTTTATGGGAAGTAAATATCTTTAAAAGTGGCCACAACAATAAAAATAGCTTTAATAACCTTAGGCATTGCAAGATGGGTACTTTTTCCATTGCACAGTCAGCGTGCATTATTACAAATCACAATAGTTGTGTGTGATAAGAAAAAATTATACACAGATACATGAATTTAATACGGTGGATAAACTTAACTTGATTACAATCCATCTGAAATTCATATCATGACACAGGTTTTCTGCGCCAAAGTTAAACTTAGAACCAAATGACATTGCCTGAATATTAGTAATTAGTACACTTTAATGGTACATTATTACCCCATTCCATCAGTATAGAATGATTATTTAGTCTGAAGAAGCTCCTGATTTATCTTAGCTGTTCTATGATTATTAAAAAAGCTTGATTACACTCTTCAAACCTAACATCGATGAAATATGGAATTAGCCGATAAAGGTAAAAAGCAATAACCTTTTTTGGTACTTGCGTATTATTGCAAAAATTGCCAACTTAATTAATAACTCACCAAATTGGCAACCATATGCTTCATTTCATATAATGTCGCCAATAGGTTGCAATAATATGTAAGTACAATAGAAAATGACACTCCATTCAAACTAATTGGGATTATTAGATTGCCAATATTGTGATTTAAAATTAGAATTTATGATACTTACATATAAGTGTCATCACAGCCAAATTGGTGCCATGCTAACCGCTCCTTGATATCAAAACAACTAAGATTCTGTGTTTGTGTTTTTATGTGAAAAAAAATCAGTCGGATTTTGTTGGGATATAGTGTGATTTGTGCTTAGTGCCAGTTTGGCTGCGGTGATGCTAATACGTAAGAACACGAAGGCTAATACAAATTTTTATTAACGTATGAGATTTTCTGACATTTTCTTTTTGTTCTGAGCTGTGTATTGTAGTTTCGTCAAAATTAGACTTTTATTTTTATATTTAAGGTTTCTACTATATGTAAGGTTGTAAACTATTTTGGGGGATTGTAGCACATTTTATAGTAAATATATTTATTTATGGTTGTATTTATTCGTTTTCTTACTCTTTGTGATGGAATTTTATTTGTTTTTCGAAAAAAATCGTCATAAAAAATGTTCTTTCTAAATTTTGTTTTACCGTTTGGCAACAATTGACTTTCGATGTGTTATAACGTATTTATCCTTTTCCTAAAATTCAAAATAGATAAAGGATGTTATTTTTGTGCAGCTTTTTCAAACAAAATGGTCATGCTATTATGGTTGAAAATGGACATGGTATACTGTTAATTTTTTACAGCTTTTTCAAACTAACTGGTCATGCTATTTACGGTTGAAAATGGACATGGTGTACCGTTAAAGTGTTCTGTTATTCAGGTAATGATTTAGTTCTAAGGTTGGTTGGATTGTCGAATTGGACACTTATCCCACTGTGAGTGGGTGATACTAAAGCCTAGCCACTGCATTAAATTTATGTATCTATGTAATTTTTGTTGATGATTATTTCTTTTTTACTTTTGTGGTTTGTAATGTATGTTAATTGAATAATGGAACAACTACCCAGCTTGCAAGGCCATTTCTATTGTTCTGGCCACTTTAAAAGATATTTACTTTCCGTAAAATGTTTTATTTCATTTTATGCTCCTGATTCATGCCAGCTGAACTATGATTATCAATAAAGCCTGATTACACTCTCTAAACCTTTTTGCTGTATCTGAAAAAAGTTTGCTTTCCCCATGTTGTTCATTATTTTTGAAGAATCAACAATGCAGAAAACATTTGTATGTATTTTGGTACTAAACAGTTGTAAGGGCCTTGGGTTTGTGTGGTTGCTTTTCCTTATTCTCGCTAACTTGAATATTGGTGGTATTATCAATCTACTGATGCATTTGCATTACTATTCATCTGATGTTGATATCACGGCAACAGAAGGTAGTTGGCCCCAAAGTAAGTAAAATTTGGAACTAAAACATCGCCTGAATATTAGTACACTTTAACGGTATGTCTTGCCTACTTCCATCCTAATAGCTTATATCAGTACATTTCAGCAGTATGTCTTGCCTACTTCCATCCTAATAGCTTATATCAGTACATTTCAGCAGTATGTCTTGCCTACTTCCATCCTAATAGCTTATATCAGTACATTTCAGCAGTACTTCTTGCCTACTTCCAACTGCATAGCATGACGATTTGGTTAAAATAATAAGTATGATCACAACCTATTGGCAGCATTATATGAAACAAAGCATATGGCACACATAGGAAGACGACACTTAGGAAATCGTGGTTGCCAACTTCGTGAGTTATTAATAGAGTTGGCAATTGTTGCAATTATACATAAGTACCAAAAAATCTTCCTATGACATTTCAATTCTTACATATATTGTCACAACCTATTATTATTACAACATTACATGAAATGAAGCACATGGTTGCCAATTGAGTCCATAAAACACATTTGAAATCAGCGTTGCCAACTTGGCGAGTTATTTTGAACGTTGGCATTGGTGCGATAAAAGGTTAGCACCAACATTTCCTTCCATTGAAAAATAAAAAGGGTATTGCTTTTCCTGATACTTATGTATTAGAGTCAAAGCGGCACTTTTTTCACCAAAATTTGACTTTTTCTTCATATAAAACATATAAGAATCTGTTATTTTGATATTGTGGTGCAAATTTTGTTGCGGTTATTCCAATATGTACCCTTTTCCTTCTATTGGCAAATTCCATGTTTTTCAATTGTAACAAAAAAGTAGAAAAATTAACTAAAGAAAAGGACATTCATTTCTAACTAATAAGGATTAACTGATTGCTAATGTTGTGATTTAAATTAGAATTTCTATCTACATATGACTTTTTGACATGCTTTTGTTCTGAGCTACTTATGGTAGTTTCTTCAAAATCAAACGTCAATTTATCTATTTAAAGTAGCTTTTTGGTTTGGATTAATATTATAATTACTATATGTAAGGGTACTTTGATATGTATTTATTTTATTTCTTTTATCAATTTTAAATATTTAAAATTTTATTAAATGTGTGTGTGTTTTTTGTGTGTTCAAAATTGAGTTTTTAAGCGGAACAATAATTTGTGATGCTATTTATAAACAGAATCTTAGATCATGATACAAATATCAAAGGGGTATTTTGTTACAATCAATAAAACTACACCTTCACTTCTCGCCTGCTTTTATTCTCATGCCATTTTCTGTCGTTGAAAATAAAGATTATTGCTATTCTTCCTTCACCGGCATATTCAATGTTTTCTTCATTGTAGAAAAATATTGCTTAAAATATAACAGAAAGAAAATGACACCAAATTCAAATTAATTGCTGTTAACATGTTGGTAATATATTGAAGATAATGCTTCCTATTTATGAGAAACCTGAATGTACAATGTTTTTTTGAGTGTCACTGTTTTTTGCCTTATGGTCCCTATGACCGATATGAACTCATCTTTGTTTTAAATGAAAAAAAATCAGAAATTTTTTTTAAACAAAAAAGGGGCTATGCGCTGAAACTATGATGAGATGCACTCCTTGAACAGATTTTTCATCATGACTTCACTTTACCCTTCTGACAATCTTGCAAACCAGAAAACTGTATCATTTGTAATGGTTAATTTTTTAGCAACATGGTTTATAATTTGTTTCATTTAGTACTGTTGTTGGTTCTGGGCTATTTCTATGGGGACCTGTTATATCTGTTTTAGGTAGATTTTTTGGTTTTAGTTCATACTAATTAATTTTTTTTTAGTACTGAATTACATTTAATACTCTATATTAAATGTATTACAGAGATGTTAGATAGCATTGCACCCATACCTCATATAATACTAATTTAATTTTTTTTCAGTTGAAAGTTTCCTAATGTTTCTTATTTATGATAGCATTTAGTGAGAATCACTTTATCATCATTAATTTTTTCTTTCGGTTTATCTATTGCAAGTTATTTCACCCATAGTTCCCATAGCAGAAACTTACTACTGCTATCACATTTCTAATAATTTTTATTTATATTTGCATTCATTCATATCTATTTACTCTTTAGCATGCTAATTTTCTCTCTTACATTGAAATATTTGTTTTTGTTAAATTATTTATTTTTAAGCCAAATTGCAATTTGTTTAAAATTATTTATAATGTGAACATTCATTTGAAAAAAATATTTTTAATTTTTGGTTATACTACTTAATACAGGGTTTTACCCTCCCTAAAAAAATATTTTGATTGCTATAATAGATGAATTTTGGTTTTTAAAACTTAATCCGTGCGAAGAACGGGCATTTCAGCTATCATTTAATAAATTCTTCATTCGTAAAGATAATTGCATGAAACTATTTTTCCGTGTGTCAAACATTTCAAAAAATCCTCACAATTTTACTTCAAGATTTAAAATAGTAGTGAAATTTTGTAATTTTAAAAATTTCTCTACTTCTCTGTCTTTTTTCAACATACAACTATTTTTAAAAAAGCTACATTTTCGTTTCCGGGGCCTAAAAAATTGCAACGAAAGAATTGAAATGTGAGTGAGGGATTTTTAAAGTCGCACTGTTCACCTACTCCAGAGTTTTTTGGCGACGGACTTAGAAATTTTCAATTTAAAACTTTTAGAATCAGTGATTTTAAAAAAAAGCCAAAAACTTTTTTGTACAAATTTTAATAAAACACTCAAAATACTTAAATCAATCATTTAATAATTTCTTCTTTTATGAAGGTAATTGCATGAAACCCCCCCCCCCCCCCCCCGTGTCGGAATATTTCAAAAAATCCTCACAATTTTACTCCAAGAATTAAAATAGTAGTGAAATTTTGTAATTTGAAAAATTTATACTTTCTGTCTTTTTTTCAGCATACAACTATTTTTGAAAAGACTACATTTTCGTTTCCGGGAAATAAAAAATTGCAACGAAAGAATTGGAAAGTGAGTGGGTGATTTTAAAATTCACCCTGTTTGCCTATTCGAAAATTTTTGGTGACGGACCTCGAAATTTTCATCTATTCTCAAGTGACGAGGACGACACCTGAGCTTTCACCCATCTTTAATAATTACCACACCACACCCAACGCAAGAACAAATTTCGAAAAAGGGAATTTTTATGACATAGTTAAAGAAATCACTCACATCGTGCGCACACACACACACACACAAGTGCTATCGGCCTGAGGGAAACACGAAATTTCCATGAGGGTGAAGTTATTCACTCGGTAAAAGCACGTGCAATGCCGGGCTAAGCGGAGAGGAAAGAAATCAAAGTAATTTCGGAAAATAATATTGGAAGTGCTGAATTTGTGAAGATTGAGTGAATATTAACGTCCCACTGTTCAGTTGGCGTTAGAATAAAAGGAGGAAATTAACATGGGAATTAAGTTATACCCTCGGTATAAGCCCGTGCAACACCGGGCTTAGAGGAGAGGAAAAAACATAGAAGCCAAAGTTACTTCGAAAAAGAATATTGGTCATGCTGATTTTGTGAAGAGAACGGAAAATTTATAAAAGTAGAGAAAGCCCGTGCAACGCCGGGCCATGAAAGCTAGTATTAAATAAAAGAAAGGAAACGTGAAATTAATTTAAAAAAGCTATTCAAGTCAGAAAAATAATACGTTTGAAAAAAAATCACGAAAGGTGTGCGATATATATTTATCTTAGATGCGCAATCCCAGACATGAGCGACAAAAATTTGAAAAAGAGATTTCAAGAAAAGTGTGATCTATATGCATTTTGGAGCGAGAATCCAACCTTTAATTAGCAAAGTTCATATAATTTCTACCAAAAAATACAAGTACCTCTGGGAATCGTTCTTGCGTTATTCAGGTTAATGCCAAATTCAGCCGAGACACGTTCTACTGCTTAAGGGTTAATAAAAAAACAATTTTGAGAAAAAACACAAAATGTGTCCGATATATGTATTTTGGAGCAAGGAACTTGAATCCAACATTTTGTTTTAAAAATTCATATAATTTGAACGGATAATTTCAAATAAAACTCTGAATCATTCTGACGTTCTTCCTCTTAAGAACAGCTGAAGCTGAGATGCAATCCCGTCCGTAAGACAACAAATTTGAAAACGAGATTTTAAGAAGTGCGATCTATATGTATTTCGGTGCAAGGAATTAGAGAGAAGATTTCTTAAAAGAAAATGCACATCATAATTTTGAACCAGTTAATTGCTTTTGTTTATACAGCGCAAAATAAAATAAACACATAAAGAAATAAGAAAACAATAAACCGAAGCATAATAATATAAACGTATACTTTAATCACTTGCTTATAAATAAATAGTAATTCGAAGACAAAGACTTTCGACATAAAAATTGTAAGCCATAAGTTTCCAAATGCATGAATTGACAATGTGACAGTCAAATAACTTTAAAAGCACCTGTTTGTCTCATAATGCCTTGGTTCTACAATTCCCTGAACTTTCAAACTGTAGATATGAGCACAACAAAAGACGTGATAGTTCCTCCAACCTCCTTCCAAATTAAACTGCATTTTAAATTTCGAATAAACCATGGCCACTGCGTAGCAACCCATCAAAGCTAGTGTTTCATCTCCAGGTGTGTGTAAGAGAAGACACATTTTTACAATGAAACTGCAAGTGGCTGTCCACTCAAAGAAAACACAGTCCTCGTAGAAGGCGTCGGCAATTACTTGTGCAAATTGAAGAAATTCCCTCGTGTCTCTCATAATATGCTCCATGTAAGTGACTACAGATAAGTAAATGTACCTGTGTATGCTTTTTGAATAAAGTATGAGAGCTCTGCCCATTGTGCTTGTAAAGGGAGATCGGGACAAAACTCCGCTATCAATTGCTCTCAATTCCAGGTCTGTACCAGACAGCGTTCTGAAGCAGTAGCGCATCAAGTCCCTTGCGAAAGCCAGAGCTTCAGTGTCCATGATGGAGATACAATTGGCACCTTACTAAAAGAAAACAATATTTTATATATATATATCAAAATATCTTACTATAATTTCTAATGCTTTTACCCAGCGTTTCTCAAACTGGGGTGTGTGCCCCTAGGGGGCGTGATAACCCTACGAAGAGGGAGTGAGCGTATTGAAAAAATGAAAGCAAAAAATTATTTCAAATAATTATTAATTTACTCAAAGTGAACAAACAAGATACATTCTGATGTAATAAGAAATAAAATACACATTTACAGTGATATAGTACTTATATCACATATAAATGTATCAGTATAAATACTCATTTAATGCACACTTAAAAATGTATCCATACTGCACAATGTAATTGATAATTAATTTAACAGTTCTAAGTTAAGAACAAGTTTAATAAATACCAGTGAGACTCCATGGGCTTGTCATATATAATTATATTCAAAAATTAGCATTTATCGTGATAACTTGTCCGGTTTGTAATTAATCCCTTAACTGCCGGTTAAAAGTTACGCGATTCGCTCACCAATGTCGTCGTTTTCCACGCAAGCGCGCGTATGTGGTGTATTAGGAGGGGGGAGAGCGGAAAAGGAATACATAAACAAATTCTCTAAAATAAGTGAATTTTTCGCAAAAAAATGCCATGGTCATTTTATTCAATTCGAAATAATTTTATGGAAAGCAATGCACAGAAACGATCGTACTTTGGAAAAACGTATAAATACGTCCGAAGCAATTAACACTCTAGCTCAGTGAGATGCTTATATACGCCGCGGTGACACTTACGATGTTAAAGTCATTATACGCATTTAAATTACGTTTTAAATTAATTTTATGGCACCAAGGAACAAACTAAGCCGTCATTTGTTCCAATAAATTTTCTAAGAACAGCAAAATTTAAAAAAAAAAAACATTATTTACTTGTTGAGTAGTTCATATACTACTTCACCAAACGATTATGGTTTATTTATTTTTATTGTAGATGGGGGGGGAGTACATCATTATTGATTCAATCCATTGTTATTATATGGAAAGGAAGGGGGGCGATGAAAATTATGATTGAATAATGGGTTGCAAATATTGAAAGTTTGAGAAACACTGCTTTAACCCTTTTAAGCACGTTTGTTTTATTAAAAACCGGTACACAAAAGAATAATTTTTTGTTGTTGTTGAAGAAAACACATTTTAGAACCGTGCTTATGCCAAAAATAAAAAATCCATTAAAATTTTAATTTTGGATTTTGATCCACATTGTGCAAATAAGAGCCGAATCCTGCACGTCTATCGACTTTTATTATCTTTCTTTTCAAATAACTGCTTTAAAAAAAATATTTTACACTTTTTCGATAGCAATAGTAATAATATAGTAATATTTATTTTAAAAAAATTATTCAAGTGAAACTTCTTTGCGGATGGGAGGGAATGGGAAATTTACCTCGTTTTGCTTAACAGTGAAAAAGCGAACGGAAGTAGTGATTCCCCCATCCCCCGAAACGTCGCCAGGGTGAGGAGATAGCGAGGGGGGATACACCACGTGACTTGCGTCGTATCCCTGAAAAAGTTGAACGATTGCTAAGGGGGAATTGTGCATCAAAAGTATATCTTGCTGCTATGGACGAAAGGCGCTTAGGTATTGGTGACATTAAGTGGGTACCCTTGCTACTCTCGTAACGAACTCGCGTGGCGTATTTTCGTAGTTTTTATGTAATAAACGTGCCGTTTTCAACGAATAAACGCACACAAAATATTACCATTATCTGGCTCTTTCCGTTACGGAGTGTCGGGGGCATTCTGTATATGTCATTAACGTTCGTGCCAGAATCGCTACGGATAACGTCTTGTGTTGTTGTTGTTGCTTATGCCACCTGATCGACAGTAACATCAGATCAAGGTCCACGAAATTCATCGCGGCTAAGGGCTAGAATTTTACGCCTGTCGTTTAGCCTAAGTTTTGAGCCCCCAAAGAAGGTGACAGTGCGATTTTGCTCACGCAACACGATAGATGGCGACACCGTTCGGACCCACAGATTTCACGAGCACGTTCTCCGTTTTGTACTCATCGGGCATCGAACCCAGACCTTCCGGTCTAGAGTCCGATGCTCTAACCACTAGGCTACCCACGTCAGGTAAACAAATACAGTCGCTTCTGTTAGTGATGCATTAAGTTTATATTATTAATTTTTATTTCCATTGAATCAAAATAAATTCTGGTCAGATAGACTAGAGCAAATGCAAAAAGAGGAAAAGAGTTTCGTGAAAGAAAAAAAAGAAAAACTAGCAGCAATTCCTGGCGAAAGTCTATATATCACCAGGTAGTTTTGTCGCAGCTTTTATCATCTTTATTCATAAAGTTTTAATGCTGTACACATCAGGGGCTGCTGCAATCATTGGATCCGATGATGATTAAAAGCCGATTGTCCTAACTGAAGATTTTAATACGTTAATTTTGCTTCAGAAGAAGCAAAGCCACTCATTGAATTCTTGAAACGGACACTGAATTTGACAATGACTACTGATTCTAGGAGAAGAAAAAACAATATACGGGGAACCTCGATTGATGCAGTTTTCTCACATTTTCTTGATTGACTACCAATCGAGGATATTTATATCCTACTTTAGTTACCACACACCTATTTTGTCTTTCTTGGAAAATGACGATGCAGAAAATTGAATAAATATATTTTCATACAATAAATGAAGTTCGAATTTTATTTGATTACGAACATTGCAACCATTACACAACCATAACTGTCTTTTTTTCCCCTTTGCTATCCCTCTTATTACAACACATAGCGCAGTATCTTATGGGGCCTTCTTTTTTTTGATGATGGTGGAACTAAAAACTATGAAAATGACGTTCCGTTAGTCGTAGAGTTCCACAAAATTTTGGTCAATCCGAATTTTTTAAAAAAAAAAATATTTGTAGAACTATGATAATTTTGCTTAAGTCTTTCTGTACACACCTAACACTTTTTTTTACACGATAGATACATATCTTGGAAAACCGTGCAAAAAAATACATGCGAATTATGAAAATTTAAGGATATATATGTTCTACTACTTTAAAAAATCGTGCAAGATGAAAAATCTCTAGATATTTTCCTATAAAACCGTGCAAAAAAAATGATTATAGAATTCGTTTTATGTATTTATAAAGCAAAAACGATTCTTTTTTATTAGAAAAAAAATAATAATATTTAGTCTAAAGTGCATTTAATATATAAAAACTCAAACTGAAATTAGAGAGATAAAACTTTTAACTAACAACTCCTCATCGCTAATTGATAAAACAAGTGTGCACGTTTATTACGAACAGGATGAACTGGATCAAAAATGCTTTTATCAGTATATATGTCATACGTCTAGCACAATTGTTGGTTTAGAAATGAAGAATTTCGTTCGTTACCGGCCTCAGTTTATTCATTTCTTCCCCCTTCTGTTATTTAGCACCTGGTTCTTTTTTTGGGGGGGGGGGGGGTTCTAAAATAATTTTTGATATCCTGCTATACAAAACTTATGATTACGTTGAAAATTTAATGCGCGCTCTATGCCAAGGTCACGAGTAAGTAAATGCTGTTAAAACTTCAAACCATCGCGAATTAAATCAGATGTTAATATCTAAAATTCACATTTGACTTCGTCATTTTATCGACTTCTTTATCATAAACTTACATTAATTCGATCAAATTGTCCTCATCCAAAGGGCACGAGTCCCCAAATTTTTTTGAAATTCGTGCTAGAACAAAAAATTAATGTACAAAAGAATATCCGTATTACTTCAGAATCGTGTAAAAAAAAAAGTTGGGTGCAATATATATATATTAAATTGCTCCTAAAAATGTTAATGCTATGCTGTGCTAATTTGCCGCCCATCCGGTATAGTGGTTAGCGACGCTGACTGCTGTGCCGTAGGACCGCAGAAGGGATGGATTTTTGTAAATGTATATAGTGCCTTTGCGGCATAGAAGTGCTCTAAATAGCCGTTGAGCCGCAAGTGTTCTCGTGAGGTTGGTGGAAGGGAAAGAGAGATGGGAGGCCCTGACTACCACCAAAGTGGTCTCCCTCAAAATTGGGGTGGAACCGAGCCACACGTACTGTTTCCTGATAGTTCTCAAAGCTATGGCTATTAACAGGGGTAAAATTTAGATCTTTAACATGATAAATTGCGTTGGGCCTCGATCTGACCTTTGCCGATCAGATGGCATTTACAATATATATATATATGTACACTCAAGAGCCAAAACATTATGACCAACTCTACATTTTGCAATGAACTCGCCTGGATCACGCGGAAGGTACGTGATCAGGTGGAAGTGGTATTTAACTGCTGCTGGAGAGTCTGAAGAATCATTCTTTCACTTACTTCTGTGTGTGATGGGAAAGGCTGCGGATCTAAGCGACTTAGATAGAGGGCAGATTGTAATGGCTCGGAACAAGTATTTCCGAAACTGCATGACTCGTGGGTTGTTCGCGATCTAGAGTTGTTAGCACTTATGCAAAGTGGATGAATGACGGTGAAACCAGCAGTAGACGACATGGAGTTGGACGTCCACACGTTATCAAAGAAAAAGCTCGTCGGAGACTATCTCGCATGGTGAAGCAAAACCGGAGCCAGACAGTGGTTCAGCTGACAGCCCAATACAATGCAGGGCCAAGTAGAATAGTATCGGAGCACACTGTTCAGCGGACACTGTTGGATATGGGGCTACGCAGCAAACGTCCCACTCGTGTGCCTTTGCTGACCAAGCGTCATCGCCAACTGCGCCTGCGATGGGCCCGGGAACATCTCGACTGGTCCATGGATTAGTGGGAGAGAGTTGCCTGGTCAGATGAATCATGGTTTTTCATTCATCACATCGATGGCCGTGTCAGGATACGCCGCCTTCCAGGCGAACTGTTGCTCCCTCAATGTACAGTAGGTCATACACAGGCTGGTGATGGCGGTTTTATGCTTTGGGGGACGTTCTCTTGGGCGTCTCTGGGACCCGTGGTTGTGGTAGAGCAGACCATGAAGGCTACAGGGTATCTGAACATCATTGCGGACCAGTTGCACCCTTACATAACCTCTGTTTTTTTAGCTGTGGAAATGGAATGTTCCAACAGGGCAACGCTCCGTGTCACAAGGCTAAAATTGTGTTAGAGTGGTTCCAGGAACATGATGCTGAATTCCAGTTAATGTCCTGGCCGCCTAACTCACCGGATCTCAATCAAATAAAACACATTTGGGATGTAATGGGACGGCAGCTCAGAGTTCAAAGACCACCAATTCGCAATATCTCGGATTTGCGTAACCGTTGCTTAAACATCTGGTACAAACTGTCTCCGGCCATCTACCAAGGACTTGTGGCATCCATGCCAAGGGGGGTTGAAGCTGTGTTGCGCGCCAAAGGTGGGCCAACTCGTTACTGACAGGTGGTCATAATGTTTTGGCTCTTGAGTGTACATATATCTTAATTTGCTTCTGAAATCTAAATTCTTTTTCACCGATTTCAATTTTTTTTAATACGAAACATACGTTTCAAATCCTGATGTCTAGCAAATGAAAGAATTCTTTTTACAATATTTATCTGAATTTACTCAAAAACTTTAACTAAATTTCCGAAATCAAGACAATGGATCGCAGTCAATCTCATGAGAGCGTATGGTGGTCGCTTATATTTGAGTATGAAAACTATAGCAGCAAAATACGACACCGGACAAATTATCTCGATTATGTACAATTTGGCCAGTTTAATGCGATCGAAATATACTCGATGGCGCACGTGTTAAGGGGTCATGATAATACTCTATTCTTAATTTAAATAAAGTTCTCAAGAACTGCAAAACCTTAAGGTTTGGTACACATTGAAAATTGCTTAACAACGAAACTGAGGGGACTGAAATACAGTTTTCCTTGTTAAAGGATACTGCAAAAAAAAAAAATCATGTTTCCAACAAAATTAAGTTAACTTAAGTACATTTTATTTACATAAACATGTATATATACATATTTTTAATAAAAATGAAAGAAACGAAAACATTCACAGGAATTCAAAGAAATTTAATACAAAATTTTCAAGTTTTTTGCAAAACAAAATACTTATTGAGTTTTCGGAAAATCTCTGATATTTTTCTTTGCGTTGTTTTTTTTAGCATCAAATTGCCAAAAAATTGTTCGATATCGTACATTTTGTGTCTGTCGTTAGCCGTAGCTTTGAGTACCTTACAGGTGACAGTACGGTTTGGTTCGATTCCACCCCAATTTTGAGGAAGTACACCTTGGTGGTTGTCAGGGGTCTCCCTCCTGTTTTCCCTTTTCACCAACCTCATGAGAGGACTTGCGACTAAATTGCTATTTAGCGTACCCCCATGCCGCAAAAGCACTACACATTTTCAAACATCCATGCCATCTCCGGGATTCGAACCCAAGCCCTACGGCACACAGTCTTCTTCTACTACTAAACTTCTAATCAGTATTATAGGAACCCAGAGATTTTACAAGGGCTGGCCAAGATTGTCCGAGGGAGGGGGTTCAATTAATAAAATTCCAGAACGCCGTGAGAATTATCGAAATATTAAACAGACTCTTTTTATTTTTCAAGAATTTCATTGGAGATTCCAATATACTACATTCTAATAATACCCTAAACGAGAGAGAGAGAAAAGTTTTAAAACGCATTCATACCTGAAATATCCGGGATGTCTATCCTTTCGTGTCAACAACGCTTCTGTACTTATGGCTAATGCATAACTTCTAAAAAATACGTTCATATATGTTGGAATGATATTTCACAACCAATGAGATTATTCAGAATTTATTAAAAAACAAAAAAAATTATTATAAACGGTTTTTTTTATTCCTATGTTGATTATGGATACGCCAGATGTTCTTATAAGAATAGAGAAATATTTTACTTGATCAACATTAAAAAATAAGGGAAGTGCTATTATAAATTCTTATTCACAGAATAAAAACAGTAACAAAAAATATTTTTTGTTCTTTTTACCGCGATTTGAACAATTTTATGAACGAATATTTGGATTAAACTCCTTAAAATTTTTATCAATATTTTATACAATACAATGATAATTAAGCCAATTCTTTTATATATGGAGATTTTGATTTTATTTTACGTACAATATAATATTATTGTGATTTTTACGTGTTTCGAAGTTAATTTCGAATTATTTTACCAATTTTCGTGACTCTCACCCGTTTAAAAGCATTAATTGTAGGAAAGATTAGAGTCGCGAATGATCTAGCAATTTTGAACCAATGTCAAATGATGCCAAAGTTTTTGAATCATTTTTAAAAATTTAACTACGTCGATAGAGTACAATAATCTTTTTAACCGCATATGAGAACAACAATATTGCACGTTTTTAGATAAAACATTTAAAAGAAATGACGAAAGTGAGATGTTCGTTTTCTATTATTTTCAAGTTGTAGCATGTTTATTTCTGCACACACAGTAAATAATTTTTCCCCTCGAAAAATTCTAAGTTAAACTACGTAAGGAAGCAAGTTATGAACATTTATAACTATAAGGTAAAGCTTAAATTAAATGATTATATACCATAATTTTTAGAATATGGAAAAAAGAGACATCTTTATTAACACTAGATTGCCCAAGGAAATCATTTGGACTGCTTTTTAATTTCAATTAGAAAAACAATTACATATATAATGACACAATTTCTTAGAATTTTTTTTTATGTAAAGCAATTTTTTTATGTTGTTTCTAATGCCACCTGTCTGACGGTGTCAGATCGAGGCACTCGAAATTCATCGTGGCAAGGGTCAAGGTGTACGCCTGTCGTTAGCTTTTAGCACCATGCAGATGACAGTACGATTTGGCTCTGTACATACACGATAGATGGCGACACCACCTATCTCCACCTCCACAATTTTGGCATGGAACTGAAGGGGAGGGAAATATTCTCCAGCCCCCTGCACTCGTGGTTTCTGCTGCGACCACCCACAAGACTTTCGGACCCACTAATTTAACGAGCACGTACTCCGTGAGAACTCGGAGGGTATTTGGTGGCATCGAACCCAGGCCTTCCGGTCTGGAGTCTGATGCTCTAACCACTAAGCTACCCACGGCTCTTAATTTTTTTATTGTTAATATTTACTAATAACTTGTTATATATATATATGTGACTGTAAATAATATAAAAATATTAAAAAATAGTTTTAAACAAAATTTTTTTTTTACACATTAGTTATTCTTTCACAATGCAGTCATTTTGACTGCTTTTGGACAATATAGGTATATAACAAAGTTTGTCTTTCTAGTATTCATTTTTGTGATTATCACGGCCGGACAAACATCGAATGGATTATGACTCAAAATACATAGATTAATTTATAGTAGTTAATTTCTAAAAAAAATTGACTTCTTTGTATGATTAAGTAAAACCTTATATATGTAGCTAATTGTCCAAATTTCATGTGAATCCGGATTTGTAAAAAAAAGTTAGGTAGATTGTGCTACATTAATTTAAGCGAATGTCAACAAAATGTTAAAGGCTGTCTCTTTTCGGCTTATGTAAAAATAACTTGAACTAAACGCGCAACGCATTTTCAGACAGTGCTATGCTTCAATTTTCATGGAAAATTTGCAACGTTGTAATTCATATATGTATTTATAATGTAACGTTTTTAAAATTTCAAAATATTCCATAGACAATGTTTATTTTTAATATGCAAAGGAATAGCTCATTACGGTTTAGAAGAAAATGCAAAACAAATTTTATACAAAAAAAAAATTGCTCAACTTGGATAAAAGTGAGGAGTATGATAAAATAAGTTGTGTTTTTTGTGTAGGATTGCGAAACCAGCATATAGCCTTAATGTTTCAGTTATTTTATATCTGAAAAAATATTCTAAATTTGGGTTCTATCTTTTAACCTTAACTGAAGACAGCCTTAACATTTTATTTATTAGCAACGGCTTATAAAAAAAACTATTTTTACCTAATTTAATATTTTACCTTATGTTTACTAGAGTAAAATGCACTTCAAATATAAAGAATACTTTTCAAAAAACGTATCGTACATATATTTTGCGTTTTTTGAACATCGTAAAAATACATTTCTGATTTATTTTTAATCATTTCCTGCAAAAACACTTTACGAAATGAATACTTCGCCTTCTTTTTGAAAAAAAAATTTTTTTTAAGGAATATAAATTGTTAAATTTTATGCAATTTTTAAAAAACACCAACCATCAAATTTTTACTTTTTTCATTCTTTAAGGGCGGGGGGGGGGGGGGTAAGGTTAACAATTTCGCCTAGCTTTAACGAATATTTTCTGGTTTATTTTCGGACATATTTGTAAGTTTTCAGAAACCGCGAATTCCACCTCTTTTTCGAATGAATCACAAAAACACTCATTTATTCAAAATTCACTGAAAATTATTTAGAAGGAAGAGTCATCATTTAACAATTTTTTGTACATTTTCTCGCCGTGAGCACTTCGCGAATTGGAGAGAATAACGAGCTTCATTTTAAAAACGTAGAAGTGTGAAAAACAAATATTTCTTGTAAATAATTATATAGCTCATTCAGGACCATTTTTAATACGCAACAATTTTAAGTGACACGTAACAATTTTAAATGACTAGGGCGCCTGCCCGGCACCCTAGGCATTTAAAATTGTTACGCCCCCCCACCTCTATTTCCAGGGCACCTTCAGTTCTTACCTTGTCAATTTGGATTCGGGAGGGATTTTCCCTTACTCTCTCTCACTCTTTTCCCTTTCTTTGTTTTTGCTATTTGGATAGCCCCCTTTCCCTTATCCACCACCTATAAACTCGTCATATCCTAGAGTGGCAACCATAAAAAAAGGATAGTGGCATCATGATTTGACCACTCTTGTTTATTTCTTACCTTACATCACGGACCACCCACTCATTCTTTCGTGAATTAGTACAGTAAATTAATGAAATCGCTTGCAATTACAGTAAAGAGCATACATTATTGTATGAACTGTTTTCAACTTGTTAATTATCATTTTTTTTCAACGCTATACTATCTTTTACATTTAGACATCCTCTTTTAGTGTCACTGTCATTGAACTAGTACAACAAAAGTTTGGTTCGAGCTTTGATCATCGCAAAATCATTAATAACATCATTGTAATCAATTTCCTTAGTAATGTCCTTTTAAGCGTATTGCAACATCAACTGTTGATTTTTTTTTCTTTCTTTTCTTAGTAGATCGCATTTCAGTCTTCATTTTCTAAAACGACAAAAATGCTTCTTTCATGACTCGCTAGGCGGTGGTACCTTTGCTGTAATTTTAATATTTTCTCGTTTTTCACCCTCTAATTTCTTGCGCCCCCAAATCTTTTGCGCTCCAGGCACGTGTCTAGTGTGCCTAAGCGGAAAAGCGCACCCCTGAGCTCATTAAAGGCACACTCGCTTTTTTAAAACATTTTCTTGAACTAATGGAAATCTTGGATTTAGGGTCGAAGGATCGCAAAATCCAAATATTACAATAAATTTAAGTATTACAAATCATTTGTTTAGTGGATTTATTTCTAATTTTGTCTAATTGCATGCACGAGGCGTATCTGGAAATTAAGTACCATTTTGGAGCATGCAGGAACTATTTTTCTATATAGTTACCACAATTGTTGAGATATTTTTCGTATCGGTAAAGCAAATTGTCTATACTTACTTTAAAGAAAGGTGCGGCCAGTTCTGTTTTTTAAAGTTGGGGAAACTCATTACAAAGCAATCTTATTGCGAACCGTCTGTTTTTACGAATTTTCGCATTCACTTTTTTAACTACAACCATCATTGACAACAGAAGTCCGATCACTCCGTGTTTCGTTTTGAACATTGGTGCGCCTCTATCATTGAATTCTCGAATCCATTCCCGTATCATTGATACTGGGGCCCCAAAATGGGCAAGCAAATAACTTTAAAATGTTAGGGATCCCAAAAAAAAAGAACCCGAAAAAACAAGGCCGGATCTACGTATGGGCTAAATGGGCTGCAGCCCAGGGCCCCCGTTCCCTGTTGAAGATAACAAACAGAAAACGTGCTTACAATTGAAATAGTACAATAATAAACCAGTAAAAAAAATACACACAAATCAAAAATAAAATACCCGAAATGCCATATCAAAATTATTTTCGAGAGCAAGAGCAATTTACTTTTGTTCTTCCGTCCTACCATCGAATGCGCGGAAATTTAAAATTATCAATTTCGAAAATCGTCTATATATTTTATGTAAATCTTTATATATAAAAAGTACGTGTCACAGTGTTTGTCCCCAATGGACTCCAAAACTACTCAATCGATTATAATATAATTTTGCATACTGTGTGTTATTTCGTCCAACTTAAAACATAGGATAGTTTTTATTTCAATTAATGACGCCATTTTTTTTTTATTGCCGGAAATGTGAAGAATCCGGAAAACACGTTGCCAGATTCCCGTAAGGGAATAATCGCAAAATGTGGCAATGCTCATGTGTCTGTGGAAGCAGATATTGCAAACCAAAATGAACGAAAATTAAGTGCCTGGCGTATTTCGGGGTGTGGAATCCGAGTCAGTTTCCAAAAATAACAGTAATTTTGCCAGATAAAGCCGGCAGACCGTATTTTAGACACACCATAACAGGGGCTTACATTAAAAGCCGTGAATCGTGAAAACTTGGACCCTGGCGTACTTCAAAATGGATAATCCGAATCTGATATCCAATCAGAGAAATAACTGTAACTTTGCCGGATAATTCAGGACGACCATTTATTACGCAAACCGTGGCAGGAGCTTGCCCTTAATGTCTTGGTGCGGGAAAAGTGCGTTTCTGTTGTAATTCGGGATGGTGAACAAGAGTTTGAAATCGAATTTTAGAAATTCCTGTAACTTTGTCAGATAATGCCGGACGACCCTAACGCCCGTTCCAGGGACTGAAGTTGCCGGCTCAGGGGCACAAAAGTAATCTCCAGCTGTATGTAGGGGCGGGAAACGATAATTTGAAATCATATTTCAGAAACTGCACAACTTGCCAGATATTGTCTGAATTAGGAGAAAAGGCACATGATTCGAGTCCGGCATCCGGATTTTCATTCTCTCTAGCGACTGAACTTGCTCGCGCTGGAGCATCAAAAGTCAGCTCCGTGTGTAGTTTGGAATTCGAAATGAGAATATGAAATTTAATTTTTGGAGCTTCGATAACTTTGCCGGATAATGCCAGTCGACCGTATTTTAGACACACCGTAGCAGAGGCCTGCCTTAAAAGCCTTGAATCGTGAAAACTTGGTCCCTGGTTTATTTCAAAACAGATAATCCGAACTGATATTCAATCTGAGAAATAACAGTAACTTTGCCGGATAATTCAGGATGACCGTCTGTTACGCAAGCCGGGGCAGGAGCTCACCCTTAAAGCCTTGGAGCGGGAAAAGTGTATTCCTGGTGTAATTTGAGATGGTTTAAGCGAGTCTGAAATCGAAATATAGGAATTCCTGTATTTTTGCCTGATAATGCCGGGGGATCGGAATATTCTCGGATAGCAGTACCATTCTAACTTGCCGACGTAGAGTTGCAAAAAGTGGGCCTTGATTGTATTTCGGAGCTGCCGATCCGAATATTCTCAATCCAATTCAAGATAATCTCATATCTACTTCAAATAATGCCATACGAAAGTATTTTGTTCGAAATGTGGAAGGGGCTTGCTTTAAAATTCTTGAGGAGAGAGATATGCTTTCCTGCTGTTTTCCTGGAGGGGAAATAAGAATAATCTGAAATCGGATTTTAGAAACTCCCATAACTTTGCCGGATAATGCCGGCTGACCGTAATGTCGCCCTTCAGAGACTGAACATACAGGAGCAGGGGCGTCGAAAGTGGGCACAGAGTGCTTCTCGGGGTGGGAACGAGAATCTGGATAGTGATTTCAAAAGCTTCCGTAATTTTTCTGGATATTGCTGGAATGAGGTCAAACGGCTTTGTGTTCGAGTTCCACACCTCCGGATTTTCATTCCCTATAGCAACTAAACTTTCAGGTGCAGTCGTGCGAAAATATGTTTGCAATAGGAAATTGCATCTTCGGTCATTATTTTGACTTTGTTAGATGGTGGAAAAACTGCACATTCCGCATGAGCTGCCATTGGACATTCATAAAATACAAGATGCAATGTGTACCATTGAAAAAAAGAATGGATTGGCTACAGTATTGCAAATGAATTCAATCATGATCAGAGATAAGTGCACCATGACCCATAAACATTCACTTAAAGCATTACATAGAGATTTGCAAGATTTAAATGGCAACGAGAGAATACTCGGTATTGCTTTTGTATTACTGTCTGGTGATTTTCGACAGACATTAACAGCCATTACACGCTCTATTTTTGCTCACGAGATTAACGCCTGCTTAAAACAATCGTTTTTATGGAGAAACGTGGAAACATTTCGACTGACCATAAACACGCGAGTACCATTTGCAAGTTGATCAATCTGAGCAAATATTTCCTATCCAACTACTGAATATTGGAAACGGTGAAGTAGAACTTCATCCCAATACATAATGCATGAAATAACCAGATGATTTCTGTAATGTTCTTTAGGCAAAAAGGAACTGAGAGTGCCATTCCGGACATACTGTATAATTATCTAGATAATTATTGCCTCTGTAATTCTGTTACTTAACCAGAAGAAATGTTGATATTGTGATGAAATAAACTTCGAGACACAGGGTTGTTGCCAGTTGATCCAACGCCTTTTAAACCAATCGAAACTATTGTTGATGAAAACAAAACAGTAAATTTTCCAACCGAGTTTTTGAATTCTCTAGATGTATCAGGAATGTCACCACATAATCTTCGGTTGGTTCCCTGGTTATTATCTGCGTAACTTCAATTCACCTAGATTATGCAACGGTACGCGTTTGATCTTCAAAAGAATTATACCGGGAACTTCATGAAGCAAACATTTTGACTGTAAAGTTTAAACGAAAATTCGGTTCTGCTACTACGGAATCTATTGCCACGTTTCTCCACTGATACCGTCAGAATCTCTAATACCATTCAAAAGGCTTCAATTCCCGATTCGTTTGGCTTTCGCGATGACCATAAATGAATCTGAAACCCGAACAATATTCATTTGATACTTGAACTTAGAAAATCCATGTTTCTCGAATGGGCAACTAGATGTTACATACTCACGTGTGCGGAAACCGTTGAATCTATTTTAGTTAGCAAAATACGGGTTACCGAAAATTATTGTGCACCGATAAGCGATTAGTTGTATAAAATTATTTGTTGTTTTGCTTTAAAATAATAAAAATAATTTTAAAAATTGCAAAGAATCATCGTTATTCGCCACAGTTATAAAATTAAATCTTCATATGTTGTTACTTAACGACTTCGTTTGTAATTCATGTATTATACTACACTCAAATAGGAGATGAATGAAATGCAAAATTAAAATAATTTGTTGTTTTATACTTTATTTCAACCCTCCAAAATTATAAACGAACATTAAATTGACTGCATTGAATAGCCTAGGATAATATTGAACTAATGTATTAAAACAAAGCCATAGCAACGCGTGGCCGGGTCAGCTAGTACCTTAATAAAAACAAATTAAAATAGTATGCTGGTGATTTTCTTTTAGAAACCACACCATAATTGGATGTAAAATGTTTAAACCTCAAGGGAATTTCTTGTTTTTCTCATGACCAGAGACAACCTGTGAGGTCTAGAAACAAAAGTTTTCATCTGATTGCTAGTGGTCAAGGTAACGGACTCACATGACAGGCATGTCATGAGTTCGATACTAGTGCTCTGAAGGCCCTCCGTGTAGGGGAGCGATGCATGTTAAATCTGTCGAGACCTCAAACGTTCTCCCGTATGTGTGGTGTGATAGTTAGGATAGGGGGTGCCAGCTCAGGTGTCGTCCTCGTCATTTGATCATGGTCCATGATCATCAATTACGAGGTCCATTGCCAAAATCTCTCGTGTAGCTGAACAGTGCGATGCTCATATTCACTCACTCACTATTCATCTAATTGCTGAGAAATTAATTTACCTCATCAAGAACCAATATTTACAAAGATTTAACTGGATAAAAACTACTGTTGCCAAATTGCCCTGGCTAAATTATTTTACAGAATTCCTTTTCAAATAGGGTTTTAGCAAAAATATCGATTTTACAAAAAATCCTGATGTGATGGGAAAAAATGTAGGTCATTTTCGAAATCACACACTAAATAATATAAAAATCACTGAAAACCTGTTTTGTACTTTTCCAAAACTTTAATTTGGAAGTCTTGTATTATTAATAGACAGAGACTCGATCAAAGAGCGGCGCCGGTGAGCATAGAGCATTTATACAACCGTAGTGGCACTATTTCTGTAGCCATTAATTTGTGTGTAGTAATAATTTTAAGTTACAATATTATACTGATTTGGTGCTGTGTCCTATGCATAATATCTGAAATTAAAAGATACTTAGGCACCTGTTTATTGGTTTCAGGTAAAAAGTAAGTACAAATACATATTCCTAAATTATTTAAGTATGAAGACACGGAGTAAAAAGATTAGGATTATTCATGTAGGTTCGTGACCTAAATTGCTAAGTAATAATTTTATTGATTATATTCCTTCACATGAAATGAGTTATTTTCAAAATAAAGATCCAAATAATATATATTCTGTTTCCCTAAGAGAATACAAAGAACAAAAGAGATTATTTTCTAATAATCATTTCATTAAAAAAACTTAAAAATGGCCAAGTGTTGGAAAGATCTTGGCTTTGTTATTTAACTAGTATTGGTAGTGTTTTTTGTTTGACCTGCAAACTTTTTGTAAAACAAATTCTTAATACACAACCGTCTTTTCTGATTGGAAACACGTAGCAAGCTGTTTAGAAAATCATGAAAATTCTATTGAACACAAACATTCAATGTTAGTTTGGTTGACACGCAAAGAAAATAAGACTACTTTAGATAAAAAGTTACAGGAGCAACTAAGAAAAGATACAGAATATTACCACAATGTCCTCAAACGTGTTATTGCAAAGTATTTGGCTACAAGAAATTTAGCATTTAGAGCAGGGATACTCAACCGCTTTTTACGCCGGGCCACACACATCTGACATGTATTTTACGCAAAAAAGAGGCAGTAAATTTATTTTTTCGAGTTTTTAACAAAACTCGAAACTGCCATTTTAATTATATTTTGGGAAGAAATTTTAGAAAGATTTAATTCAGTTAACAAAGAATTGCAGATTCTTGGGGTTTGGACATCTGTGAAGGGAATAAGTTAATTATGTCATTAAAACATTTATAAGCAATGTACGACATGTGAATCAGATAGATCAAAATTTAAAAGAGTATCAAGAAGTAGCCCAAAAATTAAATCCTAGCGTAGAAACAGAATATAGGGATGTGAACTAGAGACGGGTTATTTCAAAATTTGCAGATAAATTCACAGAAAAAGCTGTGTATGGGACAGAAAAATTTAAAAGAGACCCGCTTACTGTAGCGTTATATAAGCTAATCATTTATTTAAGTAGAAGAAGTCAAGTATATATATGCAGAATATAGTTAGAAATTAAATTTTTGATGGATTTGCAAGATCAAAGTAAGGAGAACGTCGAGACCTGGAGAGTGTACGCTTTATTACTGATTACTATTCAGATGATGTAGACCAACATTTAGTAAATGAAGATGTTCAACTAAAAACTTATATAAAACTGAACTAGAGTCCTATACTAGTAGTGATATATTCAATTTAATTTTTAAAAAGATACTAGTTGAGGTTTTTCCAAATTTATATATCATTTTAAAGATTTTCTAACGCTCCGTATTACTAGCAGTGAAGCGGAGCGTGCGTTCTCTAAAATGCCCTACATAGAAAACAAATATAGAACAAACAATGACAAATACTAGGCTTAATTATTAATCACTTCTTTCTATTAATATTGATCTCACCAAAGACTTAAAATCTGATGAGCAAATGAAAGAATATTCAGCATAAAAGTGTAAAAAAGTTTTTTTTTTCTTTTTTTCCCTGTAAATTATGTTATTGTTTATAACGTATTTAAGTTGTTTGGGAAGAAATAACTACATTTTAAATTTTTGTGCACAATAATTTTTTAGATAAAAGGCAAAAATTTTAATTATATAGGGGGCCCCCAGATGTCATTAGCCCAGGGCCCCCAAAGGTCACGGTCCGGCCCAGCGAAAGAAGTTTCGATACAGGACCTCCTCTCTCTCAGGACTAACACTACGCCAGCGATTTCATCACTCATTACACTCTCACCATAAATCTCTACAAGTCGACGATGAATTTCAACTGGCTTAACATTCCTTTAGAGAGTTCATAAAAGAGATTACAAAACACACTTCACAGTCGGCGAATCGTCTTAAACCTTTTTGAATGTTCACTAACACGGGAAAAAACAACACAACCCAGCTGCAATGGTGTCACTGGATTGACAATCTACCAGAGAGACGTGTGCGCAAGAGTTGAACTGCAAAACTACCGCTGAAGTTGAGGTAGAACGAAATGGTACATTGTTTCTGGACACGCATTATACTTTGCAACTTTTAGTAACTTTTAGAATTAAAAAAAATTATCCACAGGTGAAAACATTTTTTAAAAGAAAACCTACTCGAATAAAAATAAGACAATGAGAGTTGAATGGACGGAATTAAGTTTTTAATGACTTAGAAGAGAGGTTACATGATAGGCATGATTGTTGTTTACAGAATGTCTCATCCAGGCGTTGCCAATATAGAAAACAAAATTAAATGATGCCAGATTACATAAGAATATTACACTTACCCCCTTTAATTTTAATCTGGATATTTCAGTCTCTGACGTAGTCCTTCAAGTATGCAGGAGGTTGCCTATGGCGAGCTGTAAGCAATGCTAATGTGTTCTTGTTCTGTTCAGTCGAATCTTTTAAAGTGGTGACTGAATCTAAGTTTATTGGCTGTAGATCTGGAAGAACTTGAACATTTTCTTCTGTGCCCTTGTTGCCTTCAGAGCTGGTAGTTTCCCCTCTTGGAGCTAAGTGTCTTATAGAAACAGTTGTTTTTCTCCCATCACCAAGTTTTACATGTGCATAGTCAGGATTAGCTTCAATTAATTCCACTTCTTGGACAATTGGCTCATATTTGTTAGCACGCACCTGATTTTTTCATTAGAACTGGACATGGTTTTGCAAGCTAAATAGGTATGGAACAGCCATTATGGGATCTTCGAGGGTGAGAAAACATTCGTTCATGAGGAGTGGCATTTTTTGCTGTACACAATAAAGAGCGAATTGAATTCAGAGCTGTTTGGATAACACCTTCCCATTGTTCACAGTTTTCATATTATTGGATATTAAGGCAAGTTGTATAGTTTTCCAGATTATTCCATTATAACGTTCAACCTGTCCATTTCCTGCTGGATAATAGGGAGTAGTACGACTGGTAGCAATTCCTTGAGATGTTGAAAATGATTTTAATTCGTTAGACATGAAAGATGATCCTCTGTCAGAATAAATAAATGATGGCATTCCAAAAAGTTAGAAAAGGTTCTTCAAATGCAATATTTCGGTTTTTGCAGAAATGTCACTCACTACGAGGGATCCCAAACGGAAATCTAGAGAATTCATCAACTGTTGTTAAAATATAGTGATTTCTTGAAACACTAGGTAAAAAGGCCCTTTAAAGTCAAGATTCAACCTTTCAAATGGGGAAGCAGCTTTCACAAGAGTTCCAACATGTTTAACAAATCTTGGCTTTAGTTCGTTACATATTAGACAGGAGTTTGTGACTTTCCTTATATCCTCTAAAGAAAAAGGGAGATTTTTGCAACGAACCCAATGATGCATTCGTGTCATTCCAGGATGACAAAGAGAGTTGTGAAGATTGTTTAAGTCGACTCTGGGAGTTAGAGCTCCTGTTATATGGGATAATGTATCAGCAATCACGTTTTGCTTTCCAGGACGATAAATAATGTCAAATTTAAAACTAGCAAGTTCAAGTCTCCAACGGATTAGCTTTTCATTTTTAATTTTACTACCATGTCGCTGATTGAATACAAATGCGATTGCTTGTTGATTAGTGAACGCTTCAAAATGCTTTCCCATCAAGAAGTGTCTCCAATGATTCCACAATGGCATATGCTTCTTTTTCTGGAGATGAATGTCTCAATTCAGATGTATTTAAGGTTCTTGAGAAAAAAGCAAAAGGACGTCCAGCTTGACTCAAGGTAGTTCCAATTGCGAAATCGGATGAATCAGTTTCCACTCGAAATGGTATGTCATCTTCAATTGCTGCCAAGACAGCATTTGCCACATCATCTTTCAGTGAATTAAAAGTCAATACAGCATCTCTAGAAAGAGGAAACTGTTTCTTTCCTAGAAGAGGACGTATTTACTGAGAAAACCCCGGGATCCACCGGCAATAATGGGCAAACATTCCTAAAGCACGTTGCAATGCAGATGAGTCTTTCGGAACAGGCATATCTCTCAAAGGTTTCAGTCGTTCAGGATCTGGTTTAATTATACCATCCTGAACAATGTAGCCTAGCAAATGGACAGAATTATTTGAGTAGGTACACTTATCTTCATTTAGGGTCAAATTATGCTTCTTTGCCACAGTCAGAAACTTCTCTAAGTTGTCGTCATGTTCTTGCTGATCTTTTCCACACACAGTAACATTATCAATGAATGGATATGTAAGGGTGAGTCCTTCATCCTTCAATAATTTTGTCAATGACTCTTTGGAAACAAGCTACTCCATTAGTGACCCCAAAAGGAACACGTAAAAACTGATAGAGCTTTCCACAAGCTTCAAAAGCTATATAATGTCTCTCGCTATCCTGGATAGGAATTTGATGGTAGGCACTTTGGAGATCAATTTTGCTAAAAACCTTATTTTTTGAAATTTTCAAAATTACCTCTTCTATTTTAGACAAAGGGTAGGCATCCAGTAACGTGTATTTATTAATTGTTTGAGAGTATTCAACTACACTGATGTCCAAAAGTTAAGCATAAATCTTAAAATGCGAAAAACATGGAGTAAATATTCGTAAAATTATTCCAAATTTTTTGCGGATATTAATTGGGTGAAGAAGAAACATTGGTTTTATGCAAAACTTTTCAGTCGACTACGACCTGCGCATGTCAGAACGCGGAGAAACCGATTCACGCAGCATAGGCAGTTCATACAAGTTTCGTGCAACTGCTGTGTGAATGAACGTTGTTAACCATCAAACAAGGTGAATAATGGCACAAAGTCGCCAATTGGACATGTTTACGAAAGGAAGAATCGTTGGAATGCTAGAATCCTCACGATCACAAACCGAAGTGTTTCGAATTCTGAATGTGGACCAGTCTGTGATCTCAAGACTATGGCAGAAGTTTCAAAGAACGGGAGATGTTACCCGACAACCAGTATCAGGTCGACCAAGAGTCACAAGACCGATATCTGGTAATAAGTACGCGACGTCAGAAGGGTAGTACTGAAAGAGCACTGGGTTCGGCGCTCACAGTCGCCACAGGAATACGAATTTCGAGACCAACTGTTTGCAGGAGACTCAATCATGCTGGCTTGTATGCCAGCATGATTTGCATTCCCCTCACGTCAGCGCATAAACGCACTCGTTTGAACTGGAGTTTCAAACATCAACATTGGAGTGTGGGAGAGTGGGCCAATGTGATGTTCAGTGACGAGTCCCAGTTTAGTCTGAGTAGTGATTCTCGGCGGGTAACGATATGGAGAGAACGTGGAACACGTTTTGAAACTAGAAACATAATGGAAAGACATCATTTTCCATCAAGGGGAGTAATGGTATGGGCAGGCATCATGATGGACGGCCGCACAGACCTCCATTTCTTTGACACGGGGTCTGTGACTGCTCAAAGATACAGAGACGAAGTTCTTGAGCCTTATGTTCGCTTGTTTCGAGGTGCTGTCGGTCTTGATTTCATATTCATGGATAATAATGCGCCATGTCACCGAGCGGTGCTGATTGATGACTTCCTTGAAACGGAAAACATCCAGCGCATGTCGTGGCCTGCGAACTCCCCTGATTTAAATCCTATCGAGCATGTATGGGATATGCTCGGGAGACAAATTGCAGCCCTTTCGCACCCATCAAGCTCCGTTACAGAACTGAAGAGAGCTCTCCAAGAAGCTTGGAACCGTTTGAGCCCACAACTCATTCATCATCTCATAGCAAGTATGGTAAATCGCTGTGCAGCGTGCCTGGCTGTCAGAGGTGACCACATGCCTTATTAAACTGCAACATTAGTATTTTATTTAATATTTTCCTTTCATTTTTTCTTTAAAGTGTGAATCCTTGCTATGCTCAGTTTTCTTTCAAACTGCTACTTTGGATAATAAAATGAATTATTATCATTCTTTTGATTTGCTTCCTTATTTTATAACCATTTTACACTCGCATATCACGTTTCCCGCCATTCTGATTTACAGTTCCTTCTTTATTCACATAATTATCAATTATGCTTAACTTTCGGACATCAGTGTTCCATTCTGGGCTTATGAATTTCTCTTCTAATGACAAAGGTTTGAGCCCTCCATGGTGAGTTACTTGGTTCAATGGACTCCTTTCTGAAGAAGTTTCTGAACTTCAATGCCATAAAATTATTGTCTTCATCAGTATGACGTCCCAACTTTGTAACCAAAGGTCTAATGTCTGGATTCAAGTTGGAAAATAATGAAACAGGAGGTACTTATGCTACAGCCAAAGAACAACTTGTTAGTGGAGGTCTATTACCATCAAATCCAATTTCTACTGATGAATGTTTGTTTAGAATATCATGGCCAATCAAACATCACTACAAAGATTTTTCATAACTAAAAGTTCCACATTTTGATAAGTGAAGTTTTCGAATTTTAAATTAACTCTGCAAACACCCACAGTTTCAGTCACCATGGAAGAGTTTGCCATGGATATTTTTCCAAAATATGGTTCAACTTTTGATTTACACTTCTCCACATGTTTCTCGTTCAGAAAACTAAAAGAGCTCCCTGTATCAATTAATGCACTGAGCTGAATGTTATTAACCAATGCCTTAACAATTGATTTCTGAAAACATTGAGTAGATCCCGAAATAGCTGCCAATAAGTTTGAAGAAGCCACCACATTTGAAGAATTTCTACTAGGTCTAGATTTGCACACACGCTGGTAATGTCCCTTTTCTCCACATTTCCTGCAGATAACATCTCTAGCTGGACAAATGGTTCGCGAGTGCAAGTCATTTTCCATAAAAGAAGCATTTTTGAGATCTTGAAAAAGGAGGAAGCCGTTGATGTTTCCAAGGTTTCTTCTGAAAAATCGTCAATTTTCATTGCTGCAGTATAAGAAGCTGCAATCCCATATAAGAAGCTACATGCGCTTCGGCTGATTCGAGGGTTCTAGCTTGCTCAAAAGCTTGATCGAGAGTCGATATTATTTTCGAGGAGTCGTTGGCGAATGCGAGGACACTTTAATCCTCGTATGAAAGCATCTCTAATATACTTCCTTTCGGTATTCCTCAGCCTTTACATCAGTAAAGTCAGTCTTTGCTCAATTGGTAAATATTCACTGACAGTTTCTTCCGTTTCTTCATTTCGCGTCGACAAGCAATGTCTAGCGAATATAACGTTACGTTTCTTTATAAAAAGTGAATCAAGTATCGCAATAGCTTGAGCATAAGTCGTGCAATCATTAATGAACTGGTAAACATTTGAGGTTACATAATTACTCACCAAAGGAAGTTTATTTTCTTCTGTAAGAATTTTTATGCCTCCTAAATTTTTTTCCCAATGACGCTATTTTGTTTCCGCATTAGAACACGAGGGATCGATATCGAATCTTTCAGGTTTCAGCAGTTGTTCCATTATTAAATTTGAAAACGAAACGATTCAAGAAAATTTCAGTCATTAAAATTGTACTATAAATAAGACAATGAGAGTTGAATTGACGGAATCAAGATTTTAATGACTTAGAAGTGAGGTTACATGATAGGCATGATTGTTATTTACAGAATGTCTCATCCAGGCGTTGCCAATATAGAAAACAAAATTAAATGATGCCAGATTACATAAGAATATTACAGATATTTCGAACTAAAACAATGTTTTAGTACACTCGATATTTCGAAGTAAAATCTGTAACTGGCCAGACTACAACAAGCAATAATTCGAAGTTATCTTATAAAACTCTCGACAATTCGAACACTTACTTGTAGCAAACAGGTTGGAGCTTAGATGTTTTGTGTTGTATTGTCTCTACGTGTCTCGCCTTTAACGTAGCCCATCAGTCTAGTACCCTTTCTTTGTGCTTCTCGGTTCCTCAGTAGAAAAGGCCTTAAATGCTTTCTTCAAGTGGACAGTTCTGGTCACACTTGTCATCCATCCATATCTTTCGTTTAACACGTGACCTTGCTACACATGTGTTCGGAAAGGATGGTCCGCTATTGTAAAGAAAAAATGCGTAGGATTGTGGTTTTTATTATTTTTTTTGCGTCTCACTGATATGACGATTTATGGCTCATCTGTGTAACTTATAGCATGTGGCACGAAATAGGGCATATGCCAGACTGGACTCTGCTTTGAAGAAGTGTTGGGGACAGTATCCGAGGGAACCGGGCGCGAAACAATTTTATTTCCAATAAGGAATGGAAGAGATTTGGAGTTATTTTAATACATAGTTTAAAATTTAAATGTGTTAGAAAATATCAATTCGTGAATTTTGGGAGTTTTTCCTACCCTCTTGATAATTCGAAGTTTTTTATTGGTCCCTCCAACTTCGAATTATCGAGAGTCGACTGTGTATCATTGCGTTCCCCTTTCTTTTTAAAATCGCTATAACTCGAGAAAACTTTTTAAGAATTTTAGAAGATTGGCTTATTTTAAGATCAGATACGCGAGCAAAATAAGCGGGATCCCTAATGGGTAAACTTTTTATAGGGTTATGTTATTTGGTCCACACACACACATTAACATTTTTTGGGTTGATCTTGAGCAACAAAAGTTTAATTTTACACAGTTAAGATGATAATTTCCAAAGAATATCTTTTTTTTTCTGAATATACATTTCAAGTATTTTCTGCTCTTCCAGGGGTTTAACAATTCAGAATTTTTGTATTCGACAAGTATATGCAATTCATTTTTTTTTATAAATATACATCGCAGAAAAGCATTTCCATGTTAATTTCGAACTCATAAAAAATTTCGATCTTTGATTCTCCTTCCAAATTTAAAACAATTTTATATATATATATATATCCTTTGCATTGTTTAATAATATTTCAAACATCTTTTGATATAGGAATTAAACCATGAAAATTAAAGCTTAACATGTTGACCATTGAATGTGTTGATGTATCAGAATGCAGTAGATATAAAGCATTTACAGTCAAACAACTATCTTAAACAAATTCATTCGTTGTATCAATATAAATAAATTTCTAGGGAAAATTTTAGAATTTTAATGAGTGGTTTTTAAAAAAAATATTGCATAATGATGCCCACAAATTGTTCAAATATTCTAGAAAAAACGAATGCCTCTTCTAAATAAGTTTAAAATAATACAGTAGATGCGTTGCAGTACTTTAAAACATTGCAATGTTTGAAATGGCTTATTCAATTGGAAAAACAAATATCAAAGAGACCAGAAGTGTAAAATACCTATTTTAATAAAATTATACATCATATTCAAACATTCTATTTCACTTTTATACACAAAACTTTCATTTATGAATTGAATATTTCCTCTTTTTACAAATTTATTACCAAAGGCTGAATTTTCAACAGTCGAGAAGTCACAAGAACAGTTTTCTTTAACATTTCCAACAGCAAGTCTTGGATCCATCTATCACTTACACACACACACACACCAAAAAACATACATGGCACAGACTCGTTTTAATAACAACTGTATAAATTTTAACAATCCTTTTTGTATAATACACCTTGAATTTCAAAGCAGCTAAATTGGTTTTTGGTACTAACACTCCTTTATATTGATGTTCCTTTGTAAACTTATAAAGTTATTATAAAGCGAGTCTATGGTACAATTAAAATGTACTAACTATTTTAAAATTTGTCTGGGCAACATTTATTATAGATAAGGCATTTATAACATACTTTGTGTCAGTCACTTAACTTGCATTTAAAAAAAAAACTTGATACAACTAAGTAGAAAAGAAATAATGGCAATTATCTGGAACAAATTGTACAAGTAACATTTATAAATCTAATAACGAAAATGTTGCCTAAATATCGGTTATATTGGTTGATAAATCGAAACTAAAAAGAAAATGTGCACAAACATATTCAAAGAAAACACACTAAATAGTGGTAAATTCATTTTGGAAATTCTCATGTTATAAATCATTTTAAACATAATTCCAGTCATATATAAAAATTACAAATAAATATATAAAAAAACTGAAAATGCATAAATGTCTTCACTTTCTAAATTCCAATTTTATTACCAATAAATAAAACAAAAAAATTTTAAGCCAAATTAAAAAAAAAAACTCAAAAGTCTTCAAAAGTTATTTGATATTCTCACAATTCATTTCAAAAATCAATCATTTCAGACATCAGAATTGTACCTAAGTAAAATCTTTATATAAATACATCATAGAAATTCAATAAAATAAATTATATTTTCGAATAATCCCAATTGCCTGGTGTTAAAAACATATTCCTTTAAATGGATTTTTTTTTCTTACCCCCTTCTCCCTTTAAAAAAATTTCATTTTTAAAACTTGAGAACAAATATTTAAGCATTTATTTTTTAATCCTAGAATATTTTATCCAAAATATTCAAATCAACTTTTTGAAATATATATTAATACTTCCATGAACAATATATTAAAAAGTTATAATTTCTAGCCAAATTCAAAACAATTACTTCAAACAAGCAAAGCAGTAAATTGTAGTTTTGTTTTTTAAAAAATAAAAATACAAAACAAAATCCTAGACAATTTTTAATATGATTGAATTTTCATTTGAATTTTATATAAGTCATCAAACATGATTTAAAGTAGATTTTAAACTTGATACTTTGACAGTGAAAGTTTTTAATAAGCATTTCAATAACAGATTTATCGCAAGTTTTAAACGCAAGTGAATTTAATACAATGAATTATGATTTTGACACTACAGAGTTTGTTATAAAATGTTTCAAACTATACAGCCATAGGTTTAAATCATTTAAATACTGTTAAGAATACAAAATATTTTCTTTAACAAATACTTTATATTTGTATAAAAGATGACTTTTTAAAGATATTGAAAAGAGAAAACAAGAAATCTTTTATTTTTCACTAAATGTGATACAAAGAATTTTACAAAATATTCTTTTTAGTAATAAACATATCTGAATAATTTTTCTCCTGAATATCAGTTTTAAATAAAATGTATTATAAGAAAGTTCATATAATACACAAACTTGAATCTTTTAATGTATTTAAAAGAAAATTTTAATGTATAAGAATAAGCATTCATTATATAATTACCAAAGATATCTAATGCAACATCTTATAGAACAAGTTCACAAAAGGCAGGAGATATCTTTAAACATAACAGTAAAATCAAGGTTGCTTATTACAGTTAAAAGAAATCTCAAAACAGTACAAGATCCTTAATATCAGAATTTTTTAACAAATTAAATAAAATGGACAATTATTTTTTTAAAAAAATAGCAATAAATCTTTTTTAAAGCACAAATCTGCAACCATTTTTTTCTTTAGTGTAAACTAAAATAATCAATAAAGAATAAAAGAACATAAATGCTAATATGTAGCTATGAGCTTTTTTAAATATTTAAACTTTAATTAAACACATACAAAAATAATTCAAGTGAAATTTTTTTGTCCAGGAACTATGCATACTAACTAGTCAATAACTAGGGGATGGGAGTTCAATTCATTTTAATATCTCCATTCAGATCAAAATTTAAAAAGTACAGTCAGACCCCATTAATGAGCAGCTCTACTATTGTTTCCTTAACAGGCAATTGCTTGTGGTATCACTTACAGATGAAATAATTATTTTTTTCATTTAATGAAGTTCAAATCTTTCAGATGACACAATGTCTTTTTAAGAGCAGACATTAATAAAGTTTTCTTTCTATTTATAAAATAGTAAACTCAATTTTCTTTAAATATTTTGTAACATTCAATTAATTTACATTATGCTATATTGCATATTTGACACTATTATTTTCAATCAGTTTTACATTTTAATTTAATGCTAAATCATAAAATGTGGTTTCTAAATAATTTGTTAAATTTTTAATATGTATTTTCATAAAACAAGTTCTTAAAAATATTTTATTTTTCTTTCTGACACATGGACATAACACTTATGATATTTAAACTATCTCTCAATTTATATTAATGTTGTAACTTGCAATTGATTAAATTCACTGCTTCGTAATGCTGCATGGGCTCCAACTACTGCCTATTAATGATGTCAGACAGTACATGGTAGTCAACATATTTCAAATCAATAAATTTTTTTCCAAAATAGGAAATCAAAGCTTTATTTAAATAAGTAAAAACATAAACAAAAATACAATATCTAACTGTGAAAATTCAATTGACACAAGCTTAGGCACAACTGATAAATTTGCTTACTAATAAATATTCTTTAGTGGGAATAAAACTGTTCGCATTTTAAAAGAACAAAAATAGAAAGGGAAAAAAGTGAATTCATAAACATTTAATTAAAACAATTTCAGAAACACATGTTGAAGCCATAATACTAAATTCATTTAATCAAAACAATTTCCAAGAACACAGGGTAGAAATAAAGCAAATGAAATTGATACTTTTCAGCTTGTTTCAAATATATAAATAGCTTTAACAGATTACAATACTACACAAATTAAAAATTTATTAGAAGAAAGGTTCATCCAACAGTCTTTAATTCCAATCCTGATATGAGCATTAATTTCAGTTTTCCCCTTTAGAGCATTTGTAATGCTTGAATAGCTCACTGTAAAATGGAAAGAATTCAACTAATTGTGGGCCATGGATTATTGAAGAGCTGAGAACTTATTTTCTAAATCAAGTTGAAGTTCTTTCTGTTCTCCTCCTTTAGAACGGACTCCATGCTTTACTGACAGAAAACTACGATCAGATTCACTGGGAGAGAAAAAACAATATTTCAAAAAGGGGACTGAAGTAATTAAAAAATGAAAAACACATTTCAGAAATTTTTGAAACAATAATAAATGTTTTAGGATTTTTTTTAAAAATTAAATTAATTAATGATTGAATGTGTTACATGTCATTATCTAAAAAAAATTAATGAATTAAGTCATATATAAAGAGAATTCTAATTTACTGTAGACCAAATCTAGTATGCATGTATCAAATCAAACAATCCAAAATATATTTAAATAAGCAGAAATACTTCTATATATATATTATACATATTTAATTTTATAAATATATATTGTAATTTTATACACTCTTTAACAAGGAAAAAAAACGAGGCACCAAGAAGGAGTTTTCCCATTTTAATGAAATTTCACATGCAAAGACATTTGTACCGAACATGCAAATGATTAAAATTTGGTGTCCAATGAATGAATAGTGGGAGCTACAGCACATCAGAGCTGCACACTCAACAAGTGTCTATAAGAAGTGATTCTCAATCTGATGGTCAAAATTTCTGTTGCATTGTGATTTAGAAAACGACTTTTCAATGACTGAAAAAATGCCTCCCTGCAGGATTCGGGCTCATTACAAGCAACTGTCAGAGTTTGAAAGAGGAGTAGTGGTCAACTTAGGGCCACAGAAAATCACGAGGACTAATTGACTGAAAGATCAGCTGTCACAGCACTTGATTCATTGTTATTGACCATTAGACACACCCGAGTGTCCACTATGACCATTCACAGACGGCTGACACAGCAAAATTTACGCTCATACCAACCCCTACACCACCTGCACACTGTCCAGCCAGATTACAATGGTGCTTGGCTCAATCAAGTTGGAATCACACTGACTGGGGACATATAGTGTTAAGCGATGAATCCCGCTTCCAACGGTGTCCTGACAATCATTAAATACATCTGGAGATGCCCAGGGCAGCATGCAATCCTGCACTATTGCACGCCACACAGGCCCTCAACCAGGAGTTATGGTCTGGCATGCCATTTCTTTTGACAGCTGGACCCTTTTGGTCATCATTAGAGGCACACTGCAGCACAGCCCTACATCAACAACATTCTGAGAATTGTTTTGCTACCGTTCCTTTTGCAGTACATTGGCCTTATTTTTCAGCAAGATAATGCCAAACCACATGACACATGTTGCTATGAACTGTCTTACAGCTTGTCAAAAACTTTCTTGGCCATCCAGATCACCAGATCTCAATCCAATCAGGCATGTCTGGGATATGATGGGAAGGTGACTGCATCTACCAAGGAATGTTGATGACCTGGCCTGACAACTGGAGCAAATTCAGCAAGAGGAGACCCCAGGATGCTTTATCACTCTATGCCACGTCGTGTGGCAGCTTGCATCCAGGCTAGAGGTGGGTCAACACTTTATTGAGCTTGTTAATTTGTAACTATTTAACTCTGAAATAAACCATTAAATTTTTCTGAAATTTTAATCATTTTCTATTCCTGTACATAATTCTTTCTACCTACCAATTTTTGTCTCTATCGGGCAGCTCGTTTTTGGTGCATCGTTTGTTTTAGAGTGTATAATGTTGCAAAAGTTCTTTTTTTTTTAAAAAATAATTATAACACTATAAGATATATTTTTAATCTATGTCAATCATTAAAAAATAAAATTCTTTTATTTAAAACTTTTTTTCCCCTACCACCTTTATGTAAAAACTAAAAGCTCTCTGAAACTCTTATCATAAATGTCAATGTTTATAAGATTTTCATAAAGAAATAACTTATTGCAGCAAATCAGACAAGGCTTTTTTAAAAAAAAGTGTTAAAGAATTCTTAAGACAGGTGTTAAATCTCAGCTTTACAGTTGTTCCATATGTGTAATCACACACTTGTGATACATCAAGACCATCTGCAGATGCATTGTTTAAAATTGCACCCATTCTCAACTCTAACAATATGTTCATTTGAGAAGTAAAAGTTTTCCATGTTAAATTGTTCAGATGGAATAGAGTTTGCAGAACTTGATAATGTACCTCAAAACCCTACTAATAAATAAAACAAGCATAAATGGATTTGTGTTTAAATAGATCAAATATTTCCTAGCAAACAAATATTTTCTGCAACAGAAAAGGCCAACCAGAATCAGGATGGAGGGCACTTTTGTTTAGTAAATCACCTTTTCCCAATTTAAAAGTGGTACAATTTATTTGTCAAAGGTGCTGCAAAAAAGTACTTTATTTTGTAGCCTGTTCAGAGTCTGATTCAAAAATTAGCTTAATCAACATGTTAGCTACTTCTGTCCTAAAAGATAAGCATACCAGAAGACAAAGTTCACCTTAGACACCAGAGATTGAAAAAATGCTTGGCTTTATAAAAAAAAATTGACATCATGCAGTTGGATCCAATATTGTTGAAGATTTAGGCAAAACAAAAGTATACTAAATTTGTTCCACACTTTAAATAATGAACAAAAATCACTGCCACATCACCAAGACATTTAGTAACTGAAAATGAAATCAATAGCTACAGTTAACAACACAAGGTATTCAAAAGATGAAACTAAAACAAAATGATAGAAATAAAAAACTCACTACACTTTTGATGGTCAAATTAGCACAATGAAAACAATTGGAGTTTGATTATGTGTCCAGTCATTTACTGATTGTAGAATTTTAGCAAACAATGACATCTAAATTTAATCAATCATCATATTTTCCAAATTTAATGTTGATGTTTGCTTTGGGGGAAATTTAGCAGAGTGAGAAAATATAGGCATTTGAATTTTTATTAAACCCTGTAATGCTTGTGTTGAAGCTGGAAGTGGTTAAAGGGGAATGAAGGAAAAAAAAGACAAAATAATTTCTTCTATTTTATTTTAATGAACAAGTTTTAAAAATTCTTTGTTAAACTGTAAACTTCAATCTCTTTAAAAATGTATGCGAGTAATATTCTAATATATTATAAATATATTTTCAAATAAAAACTACGATTAGGAATCAAATAAAAATTTTAAGTATTGGTGTGAATGTTGCAAGAATTTAATTTAAAGAAACATTTAAGCAATTTTAGTTTTTAAATTTGCTTACATAAAAATTTTAACAAGATGATTTTCACAATTGAATTTATTTAGATCACTCATATATACATCAAATCTTTCCCCCTATACATAAATAAGGACTTTATTTCATTTAATGATCACACAAAGAAACTTATTCCAATTAGTTGCCTTCTTAAAGGTGCTACAAAATATCAAGTTTATATGATGGAAACTATAAAAAAAATTCAACTGTGGGCTGATTGATTCTAATTAACATTACTCTTTGTAGAAACATTCAGACCATATTCTACTGTGCATGGAGAATCCACTAAAAAGGAATTTACCCAGTATGATTCAGAAGTTTGGGGACAAGGTGTAATAAACCTTACCATGAATAGTTCACAACACAGAAGCACATCCACCTTCAAAGTAATCACTTTGGGTGACAATACACTTCTGCTAGTGTTCGTATAACTTCTTGAAAGCCATTTTTCACAACCTCCCATAAGATCTGCGATATTGCTTTCACCTCATCTGATGACACAAAACGGTGTCCCTGTAAATGTTTTTTCATTGATGGGACCAGGTAGAAGTCACACAGGGCTAAGTTCGGTGAATAAGGGGGATGTGGAGAAGCACATTAGAACGAGTTTTGGCGAGGAACTGTTTTACCAATTGAGATCAATAAACTGGTGAATTGTCATGCAGAAGGTAACAGCCGCCACTCTGCCAAACTGAGGATATTTATGATGAATGGATTCCCTTAAATGACGTAAAATGCATACATAATGCTCATTTTACCGTTTGGCCTTTGGAAATAAATTCTGAAAATGAACTACAATTGAACCACCATATAATGAACCCCTCTTTTACAAATTTCTCTATTTTGCAAACTTCTCCCTGGAGCAAAGAATAGTTTGCAATTTTCTTTGTAAAATAACCAAATAAGGAAGTTCATTTTCTATTTAACGAATTTTCTCTCTTGTAATTCGATTTTTTCTCCCTATTTTTTAAATATTTCAGGACATTTTCAAATTATTCTCTCATTTGGCACACTTTATTGTGATCAATCCCAGATAAAACAACAGATCCTCAAACATTAAAGAACAAAACTTTTAAGAATATTTTTCTTAATGAGTAGCAATGTATGCATATGACTTTCCAACTGAATTCTATAGAATACTTATTACAGCAATAAAATGTCTAATAAAAATAAATCAATACATATCACAAATTTTTACACATTTATTAGAACTTACTTTTAAAAACAAAAAGTATTTCTTAAAGAAAATAATTAAATACACATTCAGCTTCTAAATTCCATTTCTCAAGCAGCTATATATATACCCAGTAAATATATAACTAAAAACTATTCACATTAACTTTATAATAGTGCAATTTTGACTCATAAAAAACTGGATACCTATAGGCTATTTTATTTATTTATCAAATGCCTGGCTGTTGACCTCAGATCATGAGGCAATGAGCTCTAATATTTTTTCACAATAGAGTCTAAATTTTTAAATGCAGAGCATGCATCCAAATGAGCAGCATCCATGACTTGTCCAGAATCATATAAAGACAAGACATTTAATTTAAAATGAAACAAATGACCATAAAGGCAGTCATATCCAGTCAATAGTCTAAACTCAGACTCAGCAGTAGCAAGAGGAGAGTCTGAGACACAGGTTTTAATAGCACCCTGCAAGGTTTATTTTTAGTAGCACTAGCAGCTGCATTATGAAAGCAATTTTTTATAGATCTTATTAATCTGGAGCTCAGCAGAGTAAAGAGGTAAATCTTTAAAGACCTTTGAAGAATATTTGTGCCTCTTTTTGCCAAGAGGTCCGCCCGCTTTATTTCCCCAAAAACCACAACCTACTGGAAAGCAGCTTTTGTTTGGACTGTTTAGTAGCTTTCTGCATTTCTGGACTCAGGAACTTTGTTTTTCTAGGTTATTTGCCAAGGCCTGTAGGGCAGAACTTGAGTCCGATAAAATTACAGCCTTATCAGGAGAGAAGAGACAGGCAGAAAACTGCAGAACTAAATGGACGACCTCTAATTCAAAGTCAAAGTGGGTCATATGAGACACAACATGTAGGTAAAAGGAAAATGGGTCACAAAAAACATCAGCACCCTGAATAAAGTCCAAAAGGGAACCATTAGTATAAATATGAAACCACTCATCAGGAGGATAATTATTAATAATGGTTTCCAATATGATGGCTCGAAGAGCAGTTAGGCATGTCGGTTTTTCTCACATTCAAAATCAAGTTCGATCTCATATGGAGAAACAAACTCCAGTGGATTTATGTGAGCCAATAGTTCATACTTCATTGTTAATGACATTATATTGGGTGTTCTTTCAGACACACTGAATGAAGTCCTAAGTCTTTAGATTATGTGCTCTGTCAAAGTCCTAATCCCAGAAGAAAATATTTGGGTGTCTAGAAAGTATTATACAGGATAGCTGCATTTCTTCAAACCAGGTTAGTCACTGACTGTAGTTCACAAAGTAAATGCATAGCAAGTACGGAAGTAGTTTTAACACTTCCAGTGATCAATCGTAAAGCCTGGTTTTGGAAAAAGCTAAGTGTTCCCAAGACTATCAGACCAGCGCTTCATTGCAATAATTTAAAACCGGCTGGACATAGGTCCTAATGTTACGGGTAAGCTCTGCCACACATCCCCATTTAGCTCTATGGTCTTAGAGATTAATAAATTAAAACCAAACATATGCCAGCAAATAGTACTTTAATTACTATTACCCTACGTATTTTAGGCATTTTGTGATTAGATATGTATCTATTTTGATATTTAAAAAAAAGGCAGGTTTAGAATAAACCTTATTAGAAGTGCAAGAATGTAAATCAGAGATTAATGGCATCTTATGTGAATGCTTTCTCAAAGGCATTTAATTATTAAAGACAAAAGATGCTCAAAGTGAGATGTTTTTCATGTCTTTTATACAACAAAAAACCTTTAACATTCAATACATTCTTTAAAAAATTAACATGAATTTTAAATAAAAATATTTATGATGCTTTTAAATGCATTTTGTATAATAATTATAACTCAAATGTTCTATACATTTAAATGTTAACCAGTTAACTGTGGCACCCCAGTTTGATAGTGTGCAACTGTATCACAGAAATTGAGTAATAACTAGTATATGCATCAATCACAGAGTAAGTTACGCTGTCAAAATATTGAACCAAAAAGATGGGTTTATTTTATAAAATTGTCAATTTTATTAACACTTACAGGATGCGGGGAGGGGGGGGGCTATGAAATAATTCAGTTTGGTCGCAGGTTCATGAGGCCAATGGTCCTTCCGACCATAAGTTTTTATGGATATCTGTGAATTTTGGTGACAGTAACAATTTTAGTGACTGATTATTTGTTTTACTCCAGATACTCTAAACATCTTAAAATTTGAAAATATGTTTTATTTTTTTCAAAAATTACAATTAAATAACCAATGGTCACTACTTTTTATGCATGACGAGTATACTCACCATGACACAAAATCCTGCAACTCCTCCATGATGAGTATGCTTGTTAATCACAGTTAACAGGTAAAAGTAATTTTTTCAGAAGGATCTTGCAACATTTCAAGTAAATTAAATTCTGTGAAATCAGTTTGGTTAAAAAGATACAACTGAAAAAGATCATTAACCTACCTTTGTATATTTCTGCTATCTACAGCAGAGGAGAGTGAAGGAAAATGGAGCTCACTAGAAATCTGAGGAGCATTTTTAAGATGTCTCTTGCCCATACCACTTGAAGGCATGGAAGAGGCATTCCTCATGGCAGGGGGTTTGTATGTACCTGTAGGCTTCGGAGCAGGCTCGTCTTTTGGGGGCTCTGCAAAAGTTGGTAGAAAAAATTAAATTTCTGTCAAAATAAGAAATTTACATTTCAAAAAATACTTCTTTTTGATTAATAAAAGTTTATCTTCAATGAGCAATTTTAATTCAGAATATATTAAGTTTCTTTTTAAAAATACATGCATTATCAATTCAAAAACTTTGATGCACACAGAACAGAAAACAAAATGAATTCCAGACAAAAATGTAAAATAACCAAGCTTTTACAGCAAAATCCAGTTCAAATGTTTTCATTAACTCTCCACATATGATGAAGCCATTCCATTCATTCGGGGGGGGGGGGGATATAATTTTATTTCAGACATTTTTACAAAAAGTTTTGTTACCAGATCAAAAAATTTAATCCAAATCACCCAGAATCACCAATTTTTTTAACATTAAAATAACAATTATTAGTTCAAAAATTATATCAAATCAAATTCATTATAGCATACATTTATAATTCCTACATTATATTAATCACTACAATATGAATAAATTTAAACAAGATATATTTCAGGATGCTACAGTAAAAAGCCAATATTTAAATATTTATAATATGTAAATATAATATATATTACAAAATTCATATTTACATTAATATAATACTAATTTCAATGTAGCTGCACAAATGTAGTAAGTAAACAAACTATGAGAACTCAGGAGTCTGTATCATAGGCAATAAAGTAAACTATGAATTCTCTTAATTGGCAGCCAATGTGTTAAACACAGGAGTATGAACAATGTGATATATAAGTGCCTTGAAATTTTATCAAGTCACATACAAACTTCAAAAATCCTAAAGCCAGCATAATCTGAAACTGCAATATAATGAAAGTTCCCTCTACTAGGAGGGAACAATGGGCACATTTTAAGAAAAAGCAAACTATTCATACTATACTGGTTATACTGAACAGAAGTAGTTCTTTCATAAAAAGAAATTATGTTTTCTTTTTTTGATTTCCTTGGTTTTAAAAATGAAGATTTTCATTTCTTTATTTTTCTGTTTTTTTTTAACTTTATTTCTCTTCCTTCATGACAGTTGTCAAGAAGGAAGTTTAGACTGATTCTGTTGTTTCCCCATCGACAATCAGTGATCCAAGCCAATGCATCTTTTGCCCTTCTATTTTCATTTCCAAACTAGAAATAATGCAGGGTAGTTTAGTCTTTGCTGCATCTTCATGTCATTTCCTTTACATATCAAATTAATAGTCTATTTTGTGTAACTTTTTTATGCCACTAGTTACATTTGGCAGGTAAGTTCATTTTTTTTTATAGATTACCATGAACCATATAGTACCTTTATTATTTATATCTAAGAGTAATGGAGCATTCACAATAGAAATTTCTAAAACACAGAATGTAGAAACAAAAAAAGCTTTGCATTTCAAATGTTTACATCAGATTTTTGAAACATGTTTCAAGACATTTAATTTTAAGATACAAAATTCATATTTTATTTTAAAATTAGATATAGAAACTAGAAAAGAAAAAAAACCTGCCACCTTAAATAGCAAGACAAATTCTTGAATAGTTAAATGATTAATAAATTGTGTTACTTAAATTCATTTGGCTGAAATATTATAGAACAGTTAAGTATATTTCCATTCCATCAAAGTAATTCTTTAAATTAAATAATGCATTTTAAAAAATTACTTTGTATGATTTTTAATAGTTTCAGGTAAAAAAAAACGAATTTAAAGATTAAATTATACAACAAGCTATTTCAGGCCCAATCATTATAAATAACAAATATTATTATACAATTTTACTGAATTACAAAAAAAAAAAAAATAAATAAATAAATAAAAAAATACAATAAAAAAAAATGAAAAATATTTTGGTATATGTTAGTAAATCAAGTAAATGTGACAGTGAATATACAAAGCAACATAACATACTACATTCGAAGCAAGGATCAACCTCCCTATGCAAATCTATACTACATCAATGCATATTAAAACAGATATAATAAGTACAAACCTTAAATAACATTTTAAAACAAAAAATTATCCCCCCCCCCAAAAGATGCTTTAAAATTCCCAAAAGAGATCCAATTGGATCCTGTAGGAAATCCTTGCATAACAGTGAGAATACATACAGCAAACTCTAAGTTCATATATCTTCTAATAAATAGTTCTATACTATAAAACAGATGAAATTTACTACAATACCATAAACATATTACTCATAAATTTTATATCATAAAATAGGATTATCATTTATAAAAATAAGTTCAAAAAGAATAAAAATTTCATTAAATATTTTGATAACAAAAACCTCCCAACATTAGAAAAAAATATCAGGGGTAAAGTTGTAATATCCATAAACAATCCTCTATCTTCAGTCATGAGAAAAAACTAAGATTTTAGAAATAAAATCAACATTAATATTTTTTATAAACTTCATTAGTCACTTTATTCCCTCATAAAGAAAACTTTTTAGTATGTGATAATCTAAAGGACATATGTTGTTTAAAAACATCTGAGCAATTAAGTGAAAAAAAAATTACTAGAAAAAAAAGGAATGAGAAAGATCAACTTAACAAGCATCCTATCATGCTAAAAGATAAGAAAATTTTCTATTGATTTTTGAGACTATACATTTTTAATTATTTATTTTTATTTTTTAATGAGACTGCGGATTGATGTTTTACCACTGGAGACCCAATACATTTTCAGGAAGTTGGTATCTCTGGAGTGAGGCCCCATATAGGTGTATAGGTGGTATACCCATCACCGCAAGTAATTTTGAAGCCCAGTTTCCTCCCCAGAGGAAGGCACCTGAGGTTTGACAATGCAAAACCGAACAAGGAATTGAAGTTTGTCGAGAGCACCCAAGCCAAACGGGCATTCCAGAGATCTTTTACATGTCACATAATCATACAACATGGACACTGTTGATTTATTGCATCATCCGCTGACTTGGGCCGGGGTCAAACCTGCAAATTTGGGCATACAAGGTCAGCACCAAACCAACTATGCTACACAGCTGGCTAGAGAAAATATATATATAATGCACAATCCTGGATTATTATTAATTAATCTTAAACTATATTTTATTTCAAATAAAATGGATTTAATTTAAGTCTAATTCTCAGTGATTAGTTAACATTAATATCAGAACTGCAAACACCACAAAGCCAGATGCAACAAAAACGACACCCAAAATGTAACTTCTTTTTCAGCTTTTTCATCCTATTAATGAATTCTAATAGATCTATCCTAACTCAGTTTCACTACAAAAAGGATCATTAGAGATAAAGATGCACAATATTTGACTGAAAAACTGTCAGTGATGAGCTTGCTAACACACTCGCTTAGCTACCAAAGATACTATTACAATATAAATAGATATTACTATTCCTATAAAATGTGTTAAATATTTTGCATAATCAAAGTTCTTACATTTTATTTTACATAGAACCGATAGCTAAATATACTTTGTTTTGTGTCCTACAAAGCAGTTTTTCCCATAGCAGCAGCTTATGGAGAAAATATTTCAGTTCATTCTTTAAAATAAAATATAACTTCTCAGATATGCATGAATATTCATATCTATTATGAATTTATTACAAAATTATTATGCTATTAAGTCTTCCATATATTCCGAATTCCCAAATAGAAATTCAATATTACATTAGAATTTTGATATTATTGAAATGCTTTAGACATTTATTTAGACATTAAAAAAATATTTTTAAATTGCTAACATAAATTTCTTTAAGAAATTATGTTCACCATTAAAAACATTTGTAAAACATGCAAATATATAAGAAAATATTATTACAACTATTAATTTATTTAATAAGACTGTACATTATTCGTATTTTAGGAACTAGTTTGATATCACAGGGCATGGCGCCAAACGTTGTTTGGCGCGATAAAGAATCACGCCAAGCAGCGCATGCTGTTGGAATGAAATCCAAGATGGCGGCCTAGCAGTAAGACTCGTCAGGAAAATAATTTTAAAGAACTGTTATGAAAAACATAAAAATCGATTTCAAATGAAGAATTTAGGAATAGATTGAGACTAACCAAGATCGTTAAATAATTAATATCAATATTGTAAAAAAAACATATTTACTAATAGTAATATTATGCAGTATACAATAATCTTGTAATAAAATTTTATAGAAATTATTATATACGAGGGCATTTCGAAAAGTAAAGATACAATGGCTCACATTCCTTCAAAAAACATTCATTTAGAAAACATCAGTTACATCTTAATAACTGGATTATTTATAATTTTTCGACATCATCACCCCCATTATCCAAACATTTGTTAAGTCGGTGCACAAGCTTTTGTATCCCACAGTCATAGAAGGTTGCCGCATGGAACCCAGCGCTCACACAATTTCCTGTACCCTAACCTAACAGTTACAACTTTATAAAGAGTTGTCATTGACACTTCCGGTATGATCTGATGCAATTATTTCAATTTGAGACGTCTATTCGTTCAAATTGCTTCCTCCGTTCTCTGAAAAAGGGCATCAGAGATCACAGATGGCCGACCTGTTCTTTGTTTGTCATGAACATCGGTCCTACCTTCACAGAAATGATGACACCATTTCGTTACATTTTGTTGATTCATAATGTTCCCATAAACAGAAACAATTTCTTTGTGAATATCCGCTGTTTGCTGACCTTTTGCATGAAGAAAACGTAAGACGGAGCGCACTTTGCATTTGGCAGGATTCTGAATCGGCACAGCCATTTTAAACACGACCTACTCCAACCAGAATCAACGTTGAAATGCCGAATGACCACGAGGAGAAAGCTAATGGTTCAAAGTTAACACCTGTGTTGCCAACTTACTCGCCAAAACTTTTCTTTTCCTCTGGCGTACGTTGTACCTTTACTTTTCGAAATGCCCTCGTATAATGTTCATATAACATTAAATAGTAATAATTATTAGATATTCATATGGTATTACTTTTTATTATTTTATATAATAATAATAATATAATATAACTTAATAGATTTTGTAAAAAAGAATAATCATCGTATTGTAATATAAGAATCGTATAGATACAAAAATACTCATTTAACATAATTATAAACAACAACAAAATAATAATTGTAAATAAATAACACATATGTAATATTTATAAAATAACAATTATTACAAATAAATATATGATTATTACACATTATAGTAATTGTATTTTTTTATTATTAATAAAATAATAACATAATATATATTAAAATTGATAATGAATAGCTACTAAAATGTACTGAAAGCTTGCTATGTTCCAAAAGCTGCAAATTTATTCAACGAATTTCATCGAACAAGAAACGTTGAAAAAACATTTTTAAAAAGTAAAATAAATTGAAAATAAACGATTTACAGCAATAATTAAAAATTTAACACTCATCCTTTTAAAAAAAATATCCTAGTTCTCACCAATAATATTAGAAATATCCATATTCGAAAATAGCATTAAATAAAACAGAAGACTGAAATGTAGATTGATTTGGAATTGCAATGAAAATGGTTAAATTGTAAAAGAAATTGTCTGAAATTAATAGGATTACCGCGGAAACAGAACCAATAAAAATTATTTCTAATATACGTTATCTCCATGGCAACTACATCGGCAGAGGATAAAAATATCAAGGTAACCATATTGTAATGTTATCGCTCATCATGGAGAACATAAACAACAACTTGGCGCCCCTGCCCAGTGATATCAAACTAGCATCTATTTTTTAATTATTTAATCCTGTATTTAGTTATTTAATAACACATTGATGCACTACAGCATCAATAATTAGTAGGAATGGTGAAATTATTCTAGGATGCCAAAATGGTAGACATTTCTGGCTTTAAATTTGATGTCCCTAACATCAACAGTGATCTGAGATTATCAGAAAAGTTTGTTCACAAGAAGTATGTGTTTTTCCAAAGATTGAAAGATACCTTGATGCAAAAGTTTTGACATTAAGAAAGTCTTCCTTGGACAAAAAGTGGTAAATCCACCAATCCTTTGACCTAGTCCCTAAGGTGGTTATTTGCTTGTAACTGGCCACAACTGCTTCAAATGTTTTTTTCTTTTCAATAGTGCCCTACATGCTATGCAGGGAAGACATTCAGCTCATATGTTATGTTCATGTTTTGATCCACAACTCAAAGGAATACAAATAGTTGAAAGGCGGAAAAACTATCTGGCTGTTCATACATTGCAATTGAAAAATGCCGAAACTTTCTTGAATTTTTTGCTATTTGAGTCACAAAATTTTCACCTATGTCTAAAACATGAAAGCTACATTTTTAAATTGTTTCTTTTGGGGGTAAAGTTTCTCTGCCACCTCCAACAATCACTCCACCGTCTGTAAACAGTTTACCAGTTTTATCCAGGACGCAAACAACTTTACAACTCGCCTTAGTTAAAGATTTATTTACATTTGAGGATTTACTGAACAAGTTGATATTGTAATTTGGAAAAATTTTCTGCATGGATTTTAGTCTCCAACAGTGCATATTTCTCCTAATGTTTGTTTTGAGGATGACTGCCCAGGTTGTATTCTTTTATCACAAACAGTGAGTGAGTGAGGGAGCCCTTGAGTAGCTGAATGGAACGATGTTAATATTCATTAACATCGTACTATTCAGCTACTCAAGGGCTTTTGGCAACAGACCTCGTAATTTTGAACCATGGTCAAGTGACTACACATGAGCTGGCACCTTATTTCTTAACTTATACGCTGCACCAACAAGAGGATGTTTAGCACATTTAATGTGCAATAATGCGCTTAATAATTACTGCAAATTCAACCCTCCAATTGTGAGTAACAAATAGCTTATTTAACTTTTTCCACTGAGCACACTATAATCAGGTTACACATAAATAGCGAATAATTCTGTGATATAATTAATCTGGTTCTGAATAATAATCTGTGATATCACAAAAAATTATTTGTTAAAATAACATTTGTTAAATATATAACCCCATTTATAGATTAAGTTAAGAAGTCTGAAAAGAAAATGACAATATTAATTCATTACTCATATACATGAAAATTAAAGCAAATATAACATCAGATATTAGAGTTGACTTACGTTCTTCTTCTTCTACCTCAGCGACAGGTGTCTGCACCACTTTCCAAGGACCGCTCTGACCATCTGACATACGCTGGGACTCGCCATTTTGTTCCTGGAGCATCTGTTCCTTCAATTGTTCTTCCTCCTTTTCTTTTTCACTAAAACATATCAATCAAAAATTTAAAACCAAGGCTCATATTAACTAAAAAAAATTGTTATAAAAATGACTATAAATTACTCCATATTTTTTACATCAACAATGAACAAGATTTAAGAAATTGTCCGACATAAACTCTTTGATAACAATCTAATACAATATATTTCATTACATATAAATAGCATGCAGAAATATCCAAGTTGTTAAGAGTATACCGTAAAATCCAGTTTATAACACGCACCCCCTTTTTTATGAAAAAACCTGAAATTTATAGCTGCTATGCTCTTATGTTTTGAAGTCATTTATACAATATTGTATTCCAAGCTTAGATAAAAATAGAAAATTCTAGAACTACAACCCCTTAAGTTCATAAGGAATGCTGTTTCTTTTAAATCAACAGTATTTCGATCTATACAGAAGTCTTAATTTTTTTATGTGCATCTTTTCTTTATTTTTACAGCTCTTATTTTCATACCTGGTATATAATGCACACCTGTAAATTTTGATCTTATTTTTTGTTTTAAAAGTGCACGTTATACGCCAGATTTTATGTGCGGTAAATTTAAATACACATAACTGTTAGCAAAAATGTCAATAAACTAAATACAGAAACTAAATTAAAATACTAATCATTCTGAAAATAAAGATTCAAATTAAGTGGTAAATCTAATATTTATCTTTTTGATAATACTAGATGCTTGAGAATTTTTTAAGGATACATTCTTTTTAACTTTTAACAAAATCATTTTTACTTAAAAATGGGAAGAGGATTCAAAAGTACATGACAACTCTGTTCAAATTTTTCAAATCATTACTTGTTTAAATAATTTCACATTCACAGACCTAATTAAAAAGATACTGCTCATTCACAGAAATTTTTAAGCTTCAGCCATTTTAGAATTAACCTTTTACACGCCAATGTTCCAATATTGGAACATCAAATTTGAAATTTTCTGAAAAATTCAATTTTATTCATATTGTTCTGTAAAAATTATTTTGAAGACAAAAAATATGGATTAATTTTTTGAAATTGAAGTACTGTTGCTAAAGTAAATAGTCTCTCTGAGAAAAAATTCTAAAATATGCATTTTTTTCTACTTTTGATTGGGCAAAATTCAAAATTTCATATAAAATTCAAAATGATGAAAATGAATGATGAAACCCCATTGGGAAATGTTTAATGACACCTCTGGTAAGATACTACTTCTTAAAAATGTATATAATAACTGATTTTTGAATTAAAATGTCATTGGTCATACTCTTAAAAAACATGTGAAAAAACTAAATGGCACCTGCCAATGTTCCATTTTTGGAACATGTTAAAAATCTTAAACAAAATTTTTTTTTCTTTTATAGATCTGATGTTTCAATTTTAATTTTATCAAAATTTAGTTTATGTTACCTTTCAATCATAGTGGGGCGTTTAAAAGGTTAATAGTTAATATGAATATATATTGACAAAAAGCACATAAAACTTCAATATGAGATACATGCAAACTCCAAATAAAACATCTTTTGATGATTGCCTTATACTAAATCATCAAAGACAGGAAATTGTGCCTTTTTTGACAGAAATAAATTATTTGAATGTCTATCTCAAATGCGAGTTTTTATGTTCAACATACCCAACAGCTGACTATAAAATGCAACAAAAAGAAAAACTAAATTATACTGGATTACAAGGGCAGCAATCATTTACTTGACAAGACATTCATTTTAGTATTTCTTATTAACAAACACACATACAAACGTTTTTATATATATAATTAAAATTGGGGATTATGGGTTAACAATTGTTTTTCAAAGTTGTCGCAAACACAAACATTGGCAAGATTAACCAAAATAAAATCACTAATTACAAACATATATAATTAAAAAAAGTTTATAAAATGAGATTTCATCAACTTAACCTACTTATTAACAATCAGTATAAGCCTCGATTTGGCATATTTTACATGTTTGGCTTCATGTATAACCAATAATATGATAGTATAACAAAAAAGCCACTAAATTCAAATTAGAAGTATCATTAACAGCCAAACAATATTCAAAAACAGTACAATCTATTCGCAATATTAGTAACAAGTATAAGACAAAATTTCAAGCGTTTCCTATGCGTTGTTGTGTTTGACTTCCCATTTTCTGGATAAGTACTCCCTTTTAACGCAACTTCAAATTTGTTAATTAGAAATTTTATATAAAAAAATAACTAATAAAATTTTTTAATAAAAGTATTTTTTATACTAAAATATACAATAGGAATGCATTTTAAATATTGCAAAAATTAATAAAATGTTCAACAAACCTAATGGATAAAGCTTGTATTCTAAGTCCAGAATAATCTTTTTCTTCCTCTTCAATGTTCTTCCATTCATCATCTTCCTATAAAATAAAGAAAAAATCAATCAAATAAAAGAAAAATAACATGTTTTATTACCAAAAAAATAATTCATACATACCTTAAAGCATTCTTAGTTTTTTTAAAACAGTAAAATTTATAATTATAACAATTACTTACATAAAAACCTCTTGTTTGGATTCAATTTCATAATTTTTGAAGTAATATAAGTGAAGTGAAAAAAAAAGAATTTAATTGTTTGAAAGATAATTTTTCCACTTGATGGTTAACAAACATTTGCCATGATGAATGTAAAAATTTATATGCTTTATATGTCATGCCAGTATGGCACTTTTAAAAAAGAAGGAAATGTTGAAAGGCATTTAAAAATCATGAAAGGAAGTTTTGATACAGTTTTCCCGCTAAAAAGCGAATTGCGTAAACCAATTTTAAAGAATTTTAAAAGCAATTAATTGGTCAACAATCATTTTATTAAAACCAATACTACATCTAAGGTTGCAACAATTGTATCTTTTTGAGTGAGTCATGTATTAGGGAAACGAACCTTTTGCAGATGTAGATATGATGAATTATCATTTCTGGGTTCCTTATTTGATTCCTTCACAAGCAAAAATGAAATTATTTCCACAGTTAAAGGCATACAACTTTTGTATAAAACTGTTACACACCATATAGAAATGATGAATTCTGATTTTGCAGATCAGCTGACTGAAGATATTACAAACTGCAGTTGGTTTTCCTTGCAATTTGACGAATCTACAGACGTGGTTGATGTTTCTCAACTTTTCATTTATATAAGAACGGTTTTTAAGAAGGTAAAAGAAGAATTAATAACAATATTACTTCTAAAGGAGAAAACACAAGATGAAGATGTTTACTGCGCTTTCAAAAAAAAGACAAAGGAGGAATTTTTAAAGTTGTATGGATAACATCTGATGAGGGCCACCAATGATCGGCACAGTCAATGGATCTTTGGCTATGTGTATCAGAGCAAATGACTTACCGCGTTTCCTTTCTCATAATCGCATTATTCACCAACAGGCCCTCTGTTGTAAAATTCTAAATATGTGTCATGTTTTGGGAATCTGCATAAAAATTATGAAACTTATGAAGGAAAAAATTTTCAGAGAAGAATGTGTTTCAGGCCAAAATTGAAAACAAATCTGTTTATAAAGAATTGTTACATCATGCAGATATTCATTGGTTCTTTCACGGTGATTCAGGTATCTATTACAAGAGGTAAAAGAATTTTTGGAATAAAAAAAATGAAGCATATCTTGAACTTAGTGATGACATTTGGTTGAAGTATTTAGCTTTTGTAGTTGATATAACAAGCCATCTTGCTGAATTGAACTTACAACTGGGGAAAAAAATCAAACAATAATAGAATGATTGGATTTGTTAATACTTTCAAAAACAAGTTAAAAGTTAATATCTTCTCAGTAAGTGAAGAATGTGAATTAAAAAAAAAATCACAAAAATATTTCTGATGAGTTGGTTAAAACTGGAGATGCATTATTAAAGAAATATTATAATGAAATAACAAAACTTCACTCTGAATTTGAGAAAAGTTTTCAAGAATTTGCTAGACTAGAACCTATACTTACATCCATGAGTTACCCATTTGGCAATGTTGACATGGAAAAAATAACAAAATATCAATGACTGTATTTACTTGAATCTTTTTATGCCACACTATTTTTCCAGTGTTAATGCTTCTGAAAATAGAGTGTGACTTAGAATCAAAGGCAAAACATTTGTAGAATGGGGAAAATTGAGTTTCCACTTTTTTCAAAAGGAAAAATATAACTGTTCATTCTGATCACTTGAACTACTCAGCAATTTATCTTTAGTATTCAGAGTATTCTAAACATTGTTCTCTGCTCGTATTTAGGGTGAAAATTTTTTGTATACGTTTTCTTTTAACCACCTAACCCCCCCCCCCCCATCAAAAGATATTGGTAATAGCATCAAGATGAGTTTACTATGATACAAATATGAAAAGGGGGCAATTTTATATGCAGAAAAAAACAGAGCACAGCGGCCACTGAAAATTTGACATGGATGAAACAAATAAATGTCCATGGCATAACAAAATATTAATTTTTGTTTATAAATAATGCAACAGACTTAAATATAATTCTTTTACATTCTTCTATAATATATTCTTTAAGAAAAATATTGTACAACAAATGGATTGGATGGCATAAAAGACAACACCGTGTGGGAAAATCGCAATGCCTACACCAATTCTGAAGCCAACTGTGACAATGGGAGTGATGAATCATTTCTGAACTATGATACTGATGGTTAGAGTAATTATAGGTTCAAATATGTATTTGAAAGTTTTTAATACTAGAGGTGGAAAAATTTCTTACTTCTCATTTAAATTTGTTTTTTTTTATTTCTTAAAGTATTGGATATTGATAAACCTTTTACACAATTTTTTTTTCAAAAACATTGGGAAGAATTGGGAAAAGAATTGGGGGAGCGGCTTAGAATCAATGACATTTTGTCACAATTTTTTTTTGAGAATTTGGGATGTGACTTAGATTTGAGTAAACATGGTACACACACATGTTCAATTTATCTCTTGAGGGAAAACAAAATTTTTCTCTTCCAAAATGACATAATTTCAAAAGCACATAGTTCAGAAGATAAGAATAACTTTTGGAATCTAATGGACGAAGTATCCTAATTTTAAAAAATTTCATTTCATTTAACATTCTTTGGCTCTACCTACCTGTATAATTCTGCAATTTCAGCAATGACTACTTATACTTATGACTGAATATACTTATGACAACATATTGCTCCTGTTTCACAGATGACCACTAAGAATCCAGAGCAATATTAGCAGTTAGTAATTATATACCGAGATATTAAAGATTGGCAGACATGCAGACTAAATCTTTTTCTAACTCAATTTTTAATGTATTTTAAAATGTTAAATAATTCAGGCAATTGATAATATTAAATTTGTTGGTATTATTATGTTGGTATCATGCATTTTGCTTTAAACTGGTTTTTAAGAGCGTAAGTTTTTTTTTATTGAAGTTAAGTACATATTCTCTATTGCAATATATATATTGTTGATCCTTTTTTTAGCTCACCTAACCTATGCCACTGGGAAGATTGCAACACATTGAAAAAATTAGAAGTAGACCATACCATATGTAAAAGTCTGCTGCCCACCCCTGATCTTAATATTTAGGAGTAATTGAACATAAATGTACTACTTCAATATTATCCCATAAAACAATTTTTCAACAATTCTATGCCTATATCTACATCAGGCCTGATAAAATCTTTGGGTTGAATGGTCAAATCGGCCACTTATCCGCCAAGGGTTTTCTCGCCAAATCGATAAGTGTGCCAACTCTGGTAACCCTTTTGGTTTTTGTATCAGTGAGGAAGAAGTCGGAATGTGTTGTGATAGGGTTGCTACTCCAAAACACAACAAGCCAAAATGTGCCAAATTAGCGGTCTTTCAAAATTTGGCGGACCAGTGGCCGATTTGACAATTTCACCAATCTTAGTTATCTCAAAGCTATGGTAAATTTTAATAGTGAGACCTTGATATATATAAATACAAAAAAAAAGTAACCGTAAATGAAATCAAAGTGGATGAAACTGATTCCATTACCCAACATGCACACACCCTCCAAATTAAAATTTTAGTGGTTTAAACAGAATACTGCAATAGTATTTTGTTCAACTTGATGTAATAAATATGGTTCAAAAGTTCAATTATTCAAGTTTTTCCTGGACACCATTTCTTTATGTATGAATTTCATCAACATTTAAGCTTCTTTTCTTCAATAGAATGATAAGTATTTCCTAATACAAAAGTTTTTAATACTTATTACATGAAATGTTCAAGACACTAAATATGTCAAATCCAAACTGATGGAATATCCACATACATAACCTTATAGAAAAGATATCTCCCATCTTGTATTAATTTCAGAAACATTTATATTAGCTGACTGGAATTATTACAACATATTTCAACTAGGGGAAAACAACAAGTAAGATTCTATTTTAGAACACACCCTTCTTTATTGGTAACTTGGTGAATCCATTGTCTTTATTTTGGATAAAAGACCAAAAAAAAAAAAAAATGAGCTGTTGGTGCAGTTTGACACCATTTTTTTTTTACTTGTCACCAAAGATGTGAACAAAACTAGGATTTTAACTGCAAGTTAATTAGAGCATGCATACCACATCAAAAGTGAAAGTATTTTTTCCTGTAACAAATTTCCACCATTCAGCTTTTTTTCTTCTTAATTTTACATAGAATACACTCTAAAGTTTTTGAAACTTTTAAAATGCATATTTCATGCTAACGACTTATTTCTACTTTAAGAAAATCAGATCTAATAAACAGCATACTGGATTTCCTTTTCAAAATGCAATCAATAACTTCACAGTTGAAAATACAATACAGGTTTATAATATTCAAATAAAACTTATTCCTTGTTTTTCTTTTAGAATTAAGTTCATTAACATATTTAACACTCTCTCCAATAAAGATATTTATAACTGAAACTCTGTTAAAATAGTATTGCATTTTTAAAACATTATGTTAAAAAGATTTGGAATATTAGAAAATATCTCAATTACATTTATTCCTCCTAGAACAGATCCAAAATATGAAAAAAACATCACATAAACCCATCTAGATTTTAAAAATCTCATAAAAATAAGGACATACTTAAAGTTACCATTTTGTATTGCATCAATATACTATTTTTTAGCTCGCATGCAATAAAATTTGTTATATAACCCATTCATGCACAAATTAAATAAGCTAAACAGCATGGATTAAAATATTTGATTTTGACAGCAGAAGCTAGTTTTTAAAGGACACTAAAACAATTTCTTAGAAGAAAATACAGATAATTCGTACCAACGTTTTTAAAAGTAATCCTTAAATAAAAACCGGAAAATTTCAAGGAACTATTTCTTCAAAATAAAATGTACTCGGTATTTTTTCCCTAAAATGTTTTTCAGAAAAAAGGTTCGTTATAATATTAAAATTTTCCTTTCATCGGAAATATTCAAAAAATTATCGCAATTTAAAATTAAAACAATTTCGCTCCCCTGCAACGATATAATAAAATAATTCCATTAAATCATAGCAACACGAAAAGAAATAGCATTAATTCAGATACATTAGTTACACATATAACGATATTCATAAGTTAGAAGAATCGTCCTTGCTTTTACTGCACTAAAGAACGTGGCGCAGCTGGTTAGATGACAATTCGCAATAAAAGATACAACTCTTCTCAATTTATACAATATGAAAACACATACAAAAATAAAATATTAATCAATTGACTTACTTGTTCGTTACTTATAGACGGTATAATAATAGATTGATTATTAGAACTAAAGGACATTTTTTCTTTCGTGTCCCTTCTAGGAAGTATGTCAGGTTTTTTCCCTTCTTTCTCTAATTTTTTAGCTATCGTTTCTGTCGTCGTGAATTTTGATTTCGATTTTCCTTTCTTGCTTTTATCCTTTTTAGCGAAAAAATCATCTAAAGTAGAATCCGCCATTATGATATTACGACACAGGTACAATGTTCCAGATTTTACCAGTTCTGTCAGAAACGTGCGATCGCACGCAAATGTTAAGTTAGTGTGATTGAATGTTGAATCACAAAGAGCAAAGTTTTGGGAACGCGGTTCGCAGTTAGCCGAAAACCGGGCATTTAGAAATGTCAGCCAGCATACGTTTCAGTTAGTTTCTTAACTGGGCAACTAAACTTAAAAACTTAAATTCTTTAAGCAACCAATCAAAAATTATTGAGATTCAAATAAAAAAAGTATAAGTGATTCAGTCGTTATATTTTATTTTTAATAACGTGGAACCGTCAACCTCACAGTAAAAGATAGATTAGGGGATTTCATATAACTTCCTTACTAATTTATAACCTCTAAAAACTACATTTTGGATTCTTTACTACAAGTGGTAAAAGAAGTTTCGAAATGCGCTAAGATTAATGAATTCAAAAAAAGTTGATTTATACATTCTGCAGAAACAACGGAATCTCATTATTGTCTTTTCTTGTCTCATATTCAGAGTTAAAATGATTCCTGAGCTATCAGAAATCTAAGAAACTATATATATATACGTGAACAGAGAGCAATAAAAAAAGAAAAATTACCTTACGGAATTCTCTCTCTCTCTCTCTCTGAAGATTTTCATTTTAAACAATTATAATCCCATTGAGGGAATATCAAGATAAAGTTCTCTTAATTCATATGCAAACAAGAATTCCTATTTATATACACTCATCATAGCTTTTAGATATTTATTGTACCTGCAAAGAGCTTCTTATGATTCATATTTCAGGAGCAGTTAATATTTACAAAGGTGTAGGATTATTCAGAAAAAAATTAATAATGCATGAAACCAGTAAATAAATTTCAAACATCTAACAGTGGTTGTCCCCCAGTTTTCTTTAATCTTCGTACTTTTTCTCCCCTATGATTAACGTCCTTTTTTCCATAATACCACACACATTATAACAGTCAAACTAATGGCAGTTTTATGTAATCTGTAGAAAAGGCACTGTGTTAACTGGTGACTTTTTAACACTTTCTGATTTTAACAATTAAGAAATTGATCAAACACGATTTTTTGAAAAACTATAGTGTTGTCTAAAATTGCAATGCTACCATTAATTGAAAAAGCGCTTTGGATTTCTCCAGAGATTTCAAATCTAGTTCATTGCATTTTGTAAGTTTTTTTACAGGTCTTCCCCCCCCCTTTTTTTTTTAAAAAAAAAGAAGAATACAATGTAAAATTTCATTTGAATCAAGGTTGCAGGGCCGGCTCTAGCAATTTTGCCACCCCGGACAAAAATGAAAAATGCCGCCCCTTTCTCAAAGTTAGAAAAATATTATTGAAAAAGATAAATATTCTTCATAACTACACGCCTATAAAACTTGAATATTTCTTGCGAAGAAAAAGGCAGCATAACAGTATATATAATATAAATATTTATTAAAGATAAAACACAAAAATAAAACAAATACCAAAAAAAATTACAAAAATTATTTTCTGACTTTTAATCTTGAAAATCTTCTGATAAATTCTTTCAAATCAATTTATTCGGCTATTTCATGTTCGATATTCAAAGTAGCTAAGCCATTTAATCTATTTTGAAGAATTGTGAACCGTAAGAAATTTATTATTAATTTTAATTTTGACAATATCCTGTCTCCACTTGCTAAACTTATTGGCAAATAAAGTAAAATTCTTAATGCAACAGCAAAATTTGGAGCACACAAATTCTAAAACTGAAATAGATTTTTAAACTTCAACTGGGGCTTTCTATTTTGCCTATAAAAGCTAAAACTGACATTATCTCATCTTCTAGATCAAGCGCATTTATATCCACTGATTCTCCATTGGTCAACATCATTTTTAAATTTTTACAGTTTTTAATTAATTACAAATAATTTTACACCAAATAATTTTTAAGGGTACCTCTTAAATGACATGTATTGTACAAAAATTGGAAACAATTACATCTAATTAAATTTGAATTTTAAGGCATTAATTATTTGGTCCATTGTAAGACTACATTGAATTTTAATTTAGGATCTTCCACTAAATCACCTCATGCTTCGTAATCAAAATTAACATTTCCCTTTCGAACCCTGTGATGTGGCTGTCTCACCTGACAGTTAGCAGGGATATCAATCTCGGCGGCAAGTTCTTTTGCATCACAGAGCATTTCATCAAAAGCTACATCTGATCGAGAATCCTTAAAAAAATTTTTACAATTTCTCGAGAATTCCATTAAAGATGGTAGATCATAATCTTTTGTCTGCAATGGCTTGCTTATCGGATTTATACTGTTTAAAATTTTATACCAAATAATTATGGAGCATATAGGAACTTTTGGTTTATATATATATAAGAGAATTCAATGTTCCAGACGCCTTATTTCTCATAGAGTTGCTAATTTCAGCATTTAATAGCCCCTTTTCTGCTTTCCCAGCGAGTTGCACTTAGTGGCTTTAAAAAAAGTTATGCCTTTTATATATTTTAATAATATGGACCAACAAAAAATTGATGATGTAATAAATAAATAAATTTGTTGAGCTATATTAAAAGCTTCTAAGGAGCTACAGACTTCTAAGGATGCTTTTGCCATGTCATTAATGACCAGATTTAAAGAATGACTACGACATGGCACATTTACTGATTTTATGTCCTAATTCAAAATTTTACCCCTGATTTCTTGTCTCTCATATTGGCTCCATTATCACTGGCCTGTCCCCGCATATTTACAGAATTTAGCCTTAGTTTATGTTTATCAACTATTAAATTTTGAAGTTCTCTTCCAGTCAATCTTTCAACTGGAAGAAACCTAAAAAACTCTCATCAGTTTTAACAACTTTATTACGATTAGATTTCTCAATACCTACATATCTTACCAAAAGAGTGATTTGTTTGATCTTGCTAGAATCAGGGGTGCAATCTAAAATTGTCGAGTAATATCTGGTTTGTTTAATTTTATGAACAATGTGTAATTTAATATTCTCATGTAAAAGAGAAATTGTCTCATTCTGAATATTTTCCCCTAAATAGTGTACTTTTGCTTCTTCCTTTTTTAGGACTCTTCGGACATGCTCCTCCATTATTGGGTCAAACTATTTGTAAAAAAAATTACGATTATTGGAATCGTAAGGTTTGTCACTCTTGCCCCGAAGAGCTAAACAATTTTGAGCAAGCATTTTTAATGTTGCTACAATCCATAGGAGCTCTTTGCACTAATAATTATTTTCCGCAGTACTGCGTGAATTTATGTACATTTTTTTGAGCATTGTAATCTCTGACTAAATTCGATCCAAGAATTTTGGCTTTGACTATGGTTTTTTGATGTTTCGCGTTTTTTTTTTTAGAGTTTCAACAAGGTGCTTCCAACTTTTAAAACCTTCTGTGGAAAGGAACTAATTATCTAGCCAAAAGGTTTGCAGTAAGAACAATATTCACAATTTTTTTGTAACCATTTACGCATAATCTCTTTTCGTCCTTTTTTTAAAAATTCTAGTATAATATTGCGAGCTATATATATATATATAAATTTTTGACCTGTGTGATAAGGAAAATCATACTCAGTCAATGGATAAGGGGTGCTTCTTATACTAAACAACATCTATCGGCGCTTGATTGAATAATTAGCCAGGTTCCTGGATTTGAACAAAATACCACCATTAAATTATCGTTATCTTTGGATTTCTCTGGAGGAGTTCCTACAAGAGCAATGATACTATCATTTCTGTTTATTTCATCTGCAACAGCCTCATCATGAAAGTCTAAATAAGATTCTAATTCTATACTGCCTTCCGTTTTTCTATGTTGCCTTATAATTAGTTTAGTAAACTTCCATTATGCTTTTTAATAAAGGCTTGTTTTTCGAGTCTCTTTCTTTGGGATTGGGCACCAGATATTTTTTTACCTCCCTCAGACATTCTAAAATCTACAATTAACAAGACAAATGAGGCACAATTTTTTTTTTAAATTCTGAAAACCGTAATGAAAGTTGTACGATGTCTCGTTCCGGAAATGAAAGTTCTCTTACAAAAAAAAAATCGCCTAAATATTTCAATTTAATGCAGAAATAATATTTTACGATCCATATACTCTTAACTATGGATACATATACACAAAAATAGATTTCATTGATATTAAAATATCCTAGTTTCCTTTTAACTGAGTTATCATTTGGTTTAAAACCGTAGTTTACTTATATGATTTTATTTATAACACTTAATTTATACATATATTAATAATCAAAAATATCTAGGTTTCCATCGAATAAATAATAATATTTTAGAAAATATTTTTATACTAATTTTTCCATAAAAAATAAAAAGTATTTTTCAAATTCGGTCTAAATGGCGCCCCTAAAATTTGCCGCCCTGGACATGTGTCCTGTTTATACGGCCCTAGAGCCGCCCCTGTTGGTTGGAATTGAATGTTTCAATAATTTAATAGTACATGCTGGCAAACGCGTGGTATTTCAATTTTTTAATTCATTAAAATTTTAGTTAATGTAAATCTAAAGTATTAAACATATTTTATCAACTTAAAAGAATTTTGTTGAACTATCGAAGGAGTTTTCATTTCAAGTTGAAATTCAATGGCAAAATTCATAAGTTTAAAGATTTAACCAAACAATGATGACAGAAATCTAATGATTAAAATTTGAGCCTCGAAAGACTTAGCGTGATTCAGTTCCTTAATAAGACAGTGCATTAGTGTGGAGCCTAGATTCCATCGCACTGCTCGACAGAAAAACTGGGACTATATGGAAGTTCCAATCAAAAACTAGTTAATTTCGTCTGGAACGAAGTAACCGATCACTTACGACCAGATTATAAGGAACAGAAAAGATTCGCAAGGTGAGTGAATGAATATTAACGTCGCACTATTCAGCTACTCTAGGGCTTTTGGCGTCGGACCTCGCAACTTTGAACTAAGGTCAAGTGATGAGGGTGAAACCTCAGCTTGCACTCCCTCTCCTAGCTTCCACACCACACCACACCCACGGGAGAAGGTTAGCGCCTCGACAGATCGCCCCCTACACGGCGGATATTCTGCGGCACTAGGCTCGAACTCTTGACACGCCGGCCGCGAGTCCGTTATCTTGGGCTACCATGGCCTCGCACGCAAAGTGAGGAAAGAGAGGGAAGAGAGTGGAGTACCCAGTGGGGTGAAGATACCCATACAAGGTGGTAGGGAATATCCCACCATCATATACAAATAGAATTTTAATTTAAAAAAAATATTGGCAGTTATAGAGACTGCCGATAGAAGTGAAAACTTAGAACTTTTAGTATTAAAATTTGAAATTTCATAATGTTTGAAATAAAATTATCAACTTCAAACTGGTTTCAACATCTATTGACACTCCGAGCAACAACTAAATGCATGTTTATATGGTTTTTATTATTCAAATATAATACGGGCTCTACAAGATCATGACAAAATATAAATGCATTTCAATTGAAATAACAATTAATATACAATCATATTATTTATGGATAGTATTTGTATTTACTTAAATTTCAATGTACTTGATCTTTAACTTTATTTTAATTGTTTGCATCATTGTCATCATTAATTTCAACAATACTTAGACTTTCACTTTCAATTATTTCATTTTGTTCTAAAAAAGATACAATAGGCTTATGGTAACTAAAGTAAGAAAAGAAAATGTTTGATTCAAATTTATCTTAAGTATCTCACACATAAAAACCGCATCGATCGTCGTTTTATATTTTGTAGTACTGAGTTTTCGATCATTGGGCATATTTAAATTAAGTGTTTCATTTATAAAATCAATTAGTGGTAGATTTTTATCATCTGAAAAGTTTACATAAGTCTCCACTTAAAATCATGGGTACATTATCATATTTTTCGCCAAATCTTTTTTCGAGTATTTCAGAACCTTCTTTTGTATAAACCATCAAATTTTCGAATAAAAATGGTTGTTTCTGTCTCTTAGATTTTCCAGCCGAAATATAAACGGCAACCATTAATATGTATTGCCCATTCTCGGAATCGCAACGAGCAGCGCATATTTCGCCTATATCAGAAACATTAACACCGATGCTTCTAGTGAATTTAGTATTATGTCCATATGTGAAGTAATGAAGTGTGACGTATCTTGAGTTTTGTGATTAAATAGCTACGCCTGCTGCTGGAACTTCGGGTCTTACAACAAAGTTGAAATTCGGAATATCAAGTGGTTCTTCGTTTTTCATACGAATTTCTGACAAAAGCTGCATGCGCATGCAAACTTTGACAATTGAATGAAAATATCGATAATCCTTTCTTGTTGGAGATGAATTCTAGAAAAGTTTTGGTGACCGTTTGTAGTGCATTTTTTGTAACCTTTTCAATTCTAACGTTAGATCTTCTCGATGACTTGTTGATCTTTTATGATGTTTATTTGCATTAATAACCATATTTTAAACTTCAACACATTAATCTTGAATTATTATTAGATTTTATAAAATTTTTAATTTCAAAATCCACGATAAAAATATGATTGAACAACTAGACGTCTGTTTTACCACGGTAGTAATAAAACGTCTAAGCCACTGTGAAATGTGAAATACTAATTCGGATTGCGTGATGCATTGCAGAGGCTAAATATTAGAATATAAATAATACAAGATTTTCAAACGCCAGAATAAATACGAGTATTCAAAATAATTTTCTGTTATTTATTTTTCATCTTAAAAATATTAGTATATTTATTTAGTACTCACTATTGTACTGCACAATGATTCTTCAATTAAACGATGTGGCCGCGGTAGCCAAGTGGTCTAGGCATCGGATCATGGCTAGCTTGTCATGAGTTCGATCCTAGTACCACTAAAGACCCGCCGTGTAGGGGAAGGATGCACTTTAAATCTGTCGAGAGCTCAAACGTCCTTCCGTTAGTGTGGTAGTTAGGAGAGGGGGTGCCAGCTCAGGTGTCGTCAGCGTCAACCATGGTTCAAAATTACACGGACCGTCACCAAAAGCCCTCGTGTTCCTAAAACAGTGCAACGTTAATATTCACTCACTCACTCAATTAAACGATTCAAATAACAATCAAACAAAAACACTTTTTCAACAATGCACATTAAATACACATTGAAGTTTTCACTAAATCCATTCAATTTCACTTATAAGATATACACAGCACTTTACGTCAGCTGTATAGCTACAGATATACTGCTATAAGCATGTCGGTGACTCGAACGCACGAGATTTCACCCATCCAAAAAGTGTATTAGGCGAACAACACACTGTGCGTGCGCCAGTCAGAGCATGTCGGTGACGCGAACACATTTTCCCCTACCAAAAAGTGCCAACGCCGCTAAAGAAGTTTTCACTTCAAAAAGTTGTCGCAAGTATTCGGATACCTTAAATTAACAACCCAGGTTAGGAAATGCAAACTTTTACTAAGTATAGTAGCAGCTACAAGGCAGAAAGAATACTTAATATTTAATTATAATTCAATTAACTTACTCGTAGAGCACTTTGGATGTTTACGGTCTAAATTACCGTAATTCCGTTCTCAGTTATTGGAGTAGCTGTCAAAGAGAGAAATTCGAATACTACTAAAGCGCTTAACAACATCTTTCATCCGCCAAATTGTAATGTTCGGGCAGCCTACTTCCCTCTAATCCCCCTTGTCTTCTCTCGGACCCGGCTAGATGTGTGGGGAGAACTGAATCATCAGTCGACATGATTCACTCAAATTATTTCATTGTCACAAAATATCAAGCAAGCACAATAATAATCCAATTAAGATTGTTGATCAATACTGAGAGCGCGAAGGTGGTACCAATTAGCCCAGGGATAATAGTTACGGATACTCAGCTAATTTCTACGATAACTTGTACAAGATCGATTTCAACTCCGCCGCACGTGAACAAGTTATTTTCTAATTTCTATTTAAAGAATGCTCACAATACCTATACTCTTGTGAAGTCCTACTGTTGAGGCCTTGAACACTGATACTTGAAGGGATCAAATCCGATCCGATTGATCCTCACTGGGAAATCTTCAATTAACACTTTTATAAACTTAGATCCGCACTACAATAACTCACGATCCTCAACACTCAAACTCACTCTCAAAACTCGCGAATACAAAATTTATATAATAAACCTAATTGTGCATAATCACGTTTTCTTATCTTCGGTGAAAGTTGGTTGAGAAAAATATTTCTCTAAAAGAGTCCCAAGGTGTTAGTATGAGTCGCGTATAGATCTGTCACAAAATAATTACACCTTTTTGTCGTGGGCTCTGTTTATATTACCGTATTTACTCGAATCTAAGCCGCATCCACAAATTTTCGAAATGCTTTTGAGAAAAAATAAAAAATTGTGCAAAAAAGCTCATTAATATCTGACGCTTGAGAAATTTTTAAAAAAATTTATAATGAGAATTAATAAACAAATAATAATTACCCCCCCCCCTGAATTAAAAAAAGTTTCGAATGTATACATGAATTTATAATTACTCAAATCGTCATTATTATGTTTCGAAAGAGATTCGTCACTCCCAGTGTCACAGCTGAATTTCGTCGCCAATTTCGCACATTGTATCCTTTTCCTTGCCCTCCAATGCATTTGTTGCGCAGCATTTTTTTCTAAATGTATTTTTGAAGAATGTAAAAGAATTATTTAGCACCGTTGAATATTTACAAGCAAAAATTATATCATTTTGCTTACGCCATAGACGTATATTTGTTTCATCTGTGTCAAGTTTTCAACGATCGCTGCTTTGTTTCTGTTTTTTTTTTTTCTTTTCCATATAAAATTGCCTCCTTTTTCATACTTGCGTCGTAGTGAACTCGTTTTGATGCTATAACCGATATCTTTGATATTTAGGTGATTAAAAGAAAGTGTATAGAAAAAAAAAATTCCTAAATACCAGCAGACAATGATGTTAAGAATAGACTGAATACTGGAGATAAATTAGAAATATGATAAGCCATCGAAGCAAGTAAATAGAATAGACAGCTTCATTTTTCCTTTTGAAAGGTGGAAACTCAATTTTCTTCATGCAAAAAAAAAAAAAGTTTTGCTTTTGATTTTAAGCCGCACCCGATTTTTCAGTGGCTTTACCACTGGAAAAATAGTGCGGCTTAGATTCGAGTAAATATGTTATAACGTAAGCCGATTACATTTGCATTTACGAAGTTTAGATTGGGGTTTTTCGGTTTGCAAATTTCGTTAAATACGTCTTATTGCGTTAGGTATCAAATTTAAATGTTGTAACATTCCTTTAAATTTGTTGTATTCATTATTTCTCAATTCGATAAAAACCATTACATGCAGCAATGTATTATCTTTTATCACGTGCTTCTTAGAATTTCCTTTTCCTGATATTGATTACAAATATTATTTATAAACAGAAGGGTTTTATTAGGAAAATATTAAATACTGTATTCAAAACTTTTTTTACATACCTGAATCTTAAAAGAAATTGGGACAGTTTTCAAGAAATGTCATAGTTATTCATTATTTATATAAAATACAATGATACCTTATAAAAAAAATTAATAGGACTCAAAACTTTTTTTTTATTGGGTGTAAGAGATCAAGAGCAGCACAAACTATTATTCCCATAAAAAAAAAAAAATCTTTTAAAATGCTTATCACATCTTCCATAAAAGAGCTGTAATTATTTTCTGAACATCAAGTAGTTTAATTTTTTGGTTGGTGAAATACAGCCTGTTCCAAAAATAACGACCCATTTCGAATTCCACACGAATGTATTGATTTTTTTCATAGGTGTTTCAAGAAATGCTCCCCTTGGAAGAAAGCATACCCATCGTTTCTTGGAAACTGGACGATAAAACACAGGAAGAGGGGCGTCTGCTGTCAGTGTGAAAAGAGCCGCAAACAAGGGTCAGTATTAGGGTTTCTTTCCCGGGAAATCATAAAATTTTTGTACTTTTTCTATTCCCGGGATTTCAAGGGAATAACACGGGGCTTGAAATATCTATGAGGTAGCTATTTTTGACTTGACCTAACATTATTTCAATCTCGGACATTGTTTACTGAACCTACTGTGACAATTTGAGATCGTTCACCCCAAATTTCCGGACGAAGGAATGTTCGTTACCCCAACTGTGGGGCAAGAGTTGTAATATGAGAACTTTGGGGGTGAGAATTTTTCTACAGCTAGCAGTGGGTGTATCGAGCATGGTTAACAAGGAATATTGAGTGTTTAAAGCAATCGCATTTCGCTGCCAACCAGCATTATGTGATCGAAGTTCCAAGATCTAGATTTATGTGAATAATGTAAGTACTAATACTTAATACAATTATTTATTTATTTTTTTAAAAAAAAATTTCGGATACTTGTCTTTATTATGAGCTATTTAATTGAATCAGCAATTTGAAGAAGTGAATGAACCCACAAACTGTTTGGGGGAGAATATTTTTATAAGAAATTGCGCAATTTTTCTTATTTATTATTATTCTAAAATTAATTTTCGTGTGAGATTCTTAAATATTTATTTATATTTATGTAACAATAAAACTAAAATTCCATAAACAAGAAATCGGTTATACAAATAAAATATCTTAAATACAATAATTAATATTTTTAACGTACATAATCGGCACTTCAGCAGCAAATGAGTTTTCAAGTACTATATATTAATACTAGCTGTTACCCGCCCGCTTCGCTATGTATTTCATGATGTTTTATAAATTTTTACTGCTTATATATATGTATAAATTATTGATATCTAAGTCCTAGCATTAAGAATTCGATTGAATTGAAAAATATACTTATACCTGTAACTGTCACCTGGTGATAAAAAAAGGGCAGAACTCATCTAATTTGTATTTTCTAAAAATCTCTAAAATTGAAGCATAGAATGATGTTTGCTCTTTCGTAACTCAAAAACCAAGTGCATTCCGAAAAACCAATTTTCGGTGGATCTCTACTCCGTAAATTGAACATGCAAGCCAAATTTGAAGTCTAAATATAACAGAAAAAAGCAAAAGTTTTACTATAAATATCCCCGTAATCCCGTTGAGAGTCGTTTTCCAAAATTACCGCTCTTAGCGGATTTCAATTCAACAAAAGAAAAATGCAAACCAAATTTCATTATTATAGTCCTGTAGCTCGAAAAAAGTAATTTTTTTTGTCAATACGTCCCAGTAACCCCCTGCAACCCCCCAGAACTTGATTTGCTTAAAATTTATTCTTAGTGGATCCCTATTCAACAAAAGAAACATGCTTAACAAATTTCAAGTATATGGGTCTAACAATTAAAAACAGCAATTTTTTTCTGTAACTCCTCTTGACCCCTCGCAAACATCTTTGGGTCAATTTTCATTTTACTCTTTGTTAGAGGAACTCTATTTCATGAAAGGAACATGCCTACCAATTTTCAAGCAGGATGATCAAGTAGTTTAAAAATGGAAATATTTATCGATTACGCCTCTTAATCTCCCGAAATTAAACTTAGCAGTTGATATTCGCGAAACCCATTTTATAGCGGTTCTCTACTTTACGAAAGGAATATGCTTATCAAATATCAAGACTGTACGTCGAACAGTTTAAAAATGGGGATAATTGTCTATAACGCCACTTGAGCCCCCGCAACGCAACTTCTGGGTCTGTTTTCACAAAACCCATTTTGTAGGGGAATTGCACTCTATGAAAGGGATCTGCTTTGCAAAATTTGAAGACTGTGCGTCCAATTAATTAAAAATGCAAAAAATTATCAATAACGCCCCTTGAACCCCCGCAACACCACCTAGGGGTCGATTTTCACAAAACACATTTTGCAGTGTATTTCTATCCTATGAGAGGAATCTGCTAACCAAATTTCAAGACTGTGAGTCTAATAGTTTAAAAAAAGAAATAATTATTTATATCTGCCCTTAACCCCCCGCAACACCCCTTGGAGGTCAATTTTCTCCAAACCCGTTTTGTAGCGGATATTTACTCCATGAAAGAAACATTCCTACCAATTTTCAAGCAGGTAGGTCAAATAGTTTAAAAACGAAAATATTTATCTCTTACGCCACTTATTCCCCTGCAACGCCACTTAGAGGTCTGTTTTCACAAAACCTTCTTATAGCTGATCTCTACTCTATGAAAGAAATCTCTTTATCAAATATAAAGACTGTGCGTCTAATAGTTTAAAAATGGAAATAATTATCTATAACGCCCCTTAAGTCCCCTCAACGCCACTTGGGGGCAATTTTCACGAAACCCATTTTTAGCGTATATCTACCCTATGAGAGGAATCTGCTTACTAAGTTTCAAGACTGTACGTCTAATAACTTAAAAATAGGAATTTATAACGCCCCTTAAACCCCCCGCCCCCGCAACACCCCTTGGGGGTCAATTTTCCCAAAACCCATTTTGTAGCGGATATTTACTCCAGGAAAGAAACTTACCTACCAATTATCAAGCAGGTAGGTGAAGTAGTTTAAAAACGGATATATTTATCTATTACGCCCCTTAATCCCCCGCAACGCCACTTAGAAGTCTGTTTTCATAAAACCCGTTTTGTAACTGATCATTATTCTACGAAAGGAATCTATATATCAAATTTAAAACAGTGCATCAAATAGTTTAAAAATGGAAATAATTATCTATAACGCCCCCTAAGCCCCTGCAACGCCACTTGGGGGTCGATTTTCAGCAAACTCATTTTGTAGCGGATCTCTACTCTCTGAAAGGAATCCGCTTACCCAATTTCAAGATTGTACATCAAGTAGTTTAAACATGGAAACAATTAATATTAAAGCCCTTAACCCCCCGTAACGCCCCTTGCGTTTCGAATTTCGGAAAATCCTTTCTTAGCTGATGTCTACTCTATCAAAGGAACATGTCTACCAAATTTCAAGTCTGTAGGTTGAATAGTTCCAGAGATTTCGTGATTAGTCAGTCAGTGAGTGAGTCGCTTTTCTCCTTTATATATATAGATTTATCTCTTAGTAGCAACATTAGAGAAATAATTGATTCAGCTTTGACTGGTTAATTTTCAAACACATGTGAGTCAGTAAAGGAACGTTAATTTTAGTAACTATTTTTCAAATGTGAATTTTTTCCCCGAGATTTTTAATTTACAAAATCTTTAACATTTTTTCCATGCCTGAGTGATAAAAGTATAAATTGCTTATGCTTTCTGAAATCCTATTTCAAAAATGAATAATCAATTTATTATATATTTTTTTGTGCTTTTTAGCTCATTTTATTAATAAGAATTAATTTTGTAATTTATACGCATCTTTATTTTATATAATTATTATTGATTTTATTATAAATAATTTTTAAAAAAATTTTTGATGTATTCCCGGGAATCCCGGGAACGACAATTATATTCCCGGGATTTCCCGGGAATGGAAAAACACGGGAAATCAGAAACCCTAGTCAGTATGTAGTTACTTGTGAACTCTTGAACTTGAAAGTCTCTAGACGCTATCATTTGTTGTTGATCACTGGCGGCGCGAGACCTGAAATTAATGTGGGCAAGATACATTTTGCGAGGCCCTCTGGTGGTATAAGAGGATTTATAAAATAAAAAACCAATTTTTATTCATAATGAAAACAACCAAACTTTTCACTCATATAACTTTGGCACATTAAACAATAATGAAAAAAAATTAAAGAAACAATTTTTCTACTTTTAGTTTTGCTGAAATCCTTCGAGATAGGCTCGAAATTTATCTTAGATGCTATATCTGCTTCAATAGAAAAAATTGCCAAAGCTGAAAGTCTTTTCTTACCCATTGGACAATAATTGTACATAATTTTTTATCGGTTTTGATTTTGAAAAGCTTCTCTCTGCAGAAGCGGAACTTACAGGTATTGTTAATAAAATTCGAAAGGCGATGTAAATATTTCGAAAAATTTCTTTCAAATCGTTCTCTAATGACATATTGGAGCAGATGTTTCACGTCTGTAATGGTGTTGGGTAAATTTGGGATCATATTTTGTTATTCTTCATATAAAATTCGTAACATTGAAGCCACTGCTCTCACCTAATTGCAGGACTGTGAGTAAATCTTGACAGTTTTTCAGTATATGCTCTTTTGAAATATTTTTGAACTTGTTTAAGTCATAGAGAAAACCAAAATTTTCAAAATGTTGATTTAAAGACATAAATCTTGAATCTATATTGTTTATCACAGAATCAATCATGGTATTGAAAACGTCTGTTTCATACCGACTTTTGACAGACTCTGCAGTTTGATCACCGCCTTCATAATCAAACATTCTTTTCTTTTTGGCTACTCTTTTATTTTTAAAATCTTTTGGCAAATCGTAACTGCTTTTCCGAATAAACTTACGAGCGTCAGACAAGCATTTTTTGAATCCAGTTTGTCGGTACTCTTTGATCCAGCTACAAAATGTACGCAAATGTTCAAGAGTAATGCATAAATGGGCTTGAACAGATTGCTATAATTTGGTTATGGTATTGACACGCGTTAATAACTCATACCATACATGTAATGATACGATAAATTCTAAACTGAACATTTCATTTAAAACGGAATCGCAATCACTGAGTATGTCGGATTATTCCGTTTGTTTTTTAAGTTTTCTTTGCATTCAACAACATTATCAAATTGTAATACTATGAATATCGTCGCTCCAATTCTGCTTTCCCACCTTGTGTCTGATAAAGATTTAATAGGAAGCTTCTATTTATTTTTGATAATTTTTCCAGCGTTTACTGGAACTTGAAAATAGAAAAAAAACCCTTCTGAATAAAACTAAAAAAAATGTTTGTTGTTACTGACGAATTAGCTGCGTCTACCAATAACAGATTCCAGCTATGACAACCGCAAGATGTGAAAAATGCCCTGGGATTTATATTTAATATTCGAGTTTTAACTCCACTATTTTTGCCTACCGTATTTGCACAATCTTCGTATCCTTGTCCACGACATTTCTGAATATATAAGTCATTTTTTTTCTATCTCTCCCTGTAATGCATTAGTCAAACATTCTCCAGTCATTTCAGTGACAGCAAGAAATCCGATCAAGTTTCCTTCTATACTTCCAGTTGATGTACTACAATATCTTAAGATGACTAACATTTCTTAAATTATACTACAATCTCTAGTAGAGCTGGGGGTAGCCTAGTGGTTAGAGCATCGGATTCCAGACCGAAAGGCCTGGGTTCGATGCCTGATGCCACCAAATGCCCTCCGAGTACACATGGAGTATGTGCTCGTTAAATCAATGTGTCCGAATGATGTCGCCGTCTATCGTGTTGTACCGAGAAAAATCGTACTGTCACCTTCATGGAGCCCAATGCTTAGGATAACGACAGGCGTAAAATTCTAACCCTCAGATGCCACGAATTTCGTGGACCTTGATCTGATGCTACTGTCGATCAGGTGGCATAAACAACAACACAGTCTTTAGTTCAGTCGAGTAAAATAGAATAATATTTTGCCAATTTTATCCTACCAATAACTTCACTGGTAACTGTGTTTGACATGATTGTGATCAATTCATTTTGAATATCGTGGCTTAGATAATGGTGTGCAAGTTGTTTATTATCAATGTGATTTATGTGTTCACGTAACGTAGGATCTTATTCAGATATCAATTTAAAGTCTATGAAGTTTCCAGATTTCATAGTGTCTTTTTCTCTTTTTAAAGGTTCTCTGGGACCTCTAAATGCCAGTTTATGATAGGCTAAGAAATTTATGGTATCAATTATCTCTCAAACAAATTATACCAATGTTTTTGAGACTCAAGAATTCGCCTTTCTTGTTTTCTCGGTCTAATGTTTTTCTGTGCTTTATTCCCTTCTCTAATGTTATCCTTTGGAACATATTTGCCATATGTTCTTTAGTATTCTCATATGTCTATGTAAAATACTACTTATCACAGCACAATTCCTGTACCATTTGAATTTGTGAATTACCAAATAGTCAGAATGGAAAACAGAAAACTTTATTTTTAGAACTTCAATAAATCAACCAGCGACGACGTTGAGTTTCACTGTTATTTAGTTTTCTTGAGAAATATTAAATTAAAAAAGTATCTATAATCATCATCATTAGGATAATATTCTTCACTGTTATTTAGCTGCCGTGTGGAACCGCTTTGAACTACGTATATCATGACCGATAAGCATCTATCTTGGGAAACGTACACAATCCAGGGTCAAAACTGGAAAATGCTTGTTTCACTACGTTACTGTTCACAGGCGAAGAACTAATCTCAATCTCTTTTTCTTGATTGGGACTTATATTACTCAACATGAACACAGAAATCTCAGCGTCAGATTATGATTAGCAAGTTTTTGATCCTATTTCTATTTCCAATTTTCGTCGTTCGGTATCAATAGTTGAGGCATCTGGAGTAACTTCCAAATTCAACGGAGACTCGGATACGGATAATTATTGCTGAGAAATCGAAGGAACCGATTAATATGATTCTCTACTGCCAGATTCAGTTTGACCGAGAAATTTCATCATACCTGAACTTTAAACCTGATTGGATACAACTTTTCCGCTTTTCTTTTTCTTTTTACTGCACTAGATTCCCATTATCTCCCTTTATCTCTTTATCTCTTAGTGCCTAAGCCTGACATGATTGATAAATTATGAAAAATGTCCAGTACCACTATTATTTATTCTCACATGAAATACTTTTAAAGTTTATAATATTGTTACGAATTTTGTATAAAATAATGTAAATAATTTGTATTTGGATGTGCAATGCCTTTATATTACTCTATGCTGCATTTATTTAACGTTAAAATTTTAATATTCACAAGCAACGCCGTACCTTACGTGAAAATGGCGATTCAATGAGAACTTGGAGAAATATTGGCGATAGAGCGAAGTTGGCATCACTTTTAGCGACCAAGTTGGTGACCAATTTGGCAACTTTGGCGACCAATTTGGCGACCATGTTGGCGAGTTCGGGACCCTCTGGATTCTTCTAGAAATTAGTAGAGAAATCCACTAATTTCACGATCTGTGACACCAGCGCATCTTTCTGGGAGTTTCGGCCACGGCTATAAATAGAGCGATACTCGCCGCAATAGTCAGTCTGATTTCAACCAGCGAGTAGTGAGCATTGTTTTGATTAGCGATTAGTAGACTTGCCTTGAACTTGATTAGCTCGGCTGTGCTTGTGAATAGTCATTTACATACGTGTATTTTAGACACTGCTTATTGTGTCTGAGTGCTGTTGAAGGTGTGAAATCCTTCAGTTATTTATTCTGTGAATTTTGCTGTTGAATCCTGTATTTCAAGGATTGATTTCCGACAATAAATACTCATCGCTCTTAAAGAACTGTCTTGTTGTTTACGACTGATTTTGCATAAAATCCTCGAACCCCGATCTACGTAACAATATGATATAGAAACACATGAAGCGAGACTGTGTCTGCATGCGATACTTCAATTGGCTTCCTAATGATGGGAAGTCTCGAGCTATGCCTTTTCTCTGACCGGGAACTCCCCGCGATAGCAGCTTAACTCTAGCTAATGTTGCCACACTAAATATGAACGACTGAGTGGAAAGACAAAGTTGAGAAATTTTTAATAAAAGAAAATGGAAAACGATGTTTTTACGAATTATTTGTTCATATGCTTTTATGCACCGATAAACAGAATATCTTTTTAAAAAAAGACGTATAAAATTTTCGATATCTTATGGCAAAAAACAGATAGAGCAGAGAATTTTCTAATTTATTAAATATAAAAAACCCTGTGACGTGTACTTCTGGATTTTAATTACTTTTCGTTTAATTTAGTTCGACTTTAGGCGCGAGGCCCTATGCACCGCGAGGCCGTCCCACCCACGCCTTACGCCGCCCCTGTTGTTGATGGTCTCGTCCAGGACATTTTTCATCAGCCACGCTTTCGGTTCGTCTGAATTTATTCACAAGTAGCCTGATATTGGCCCTTGTTGGTGGCTGTTTTCCATATTTTCGCTGGTACAGCTGCCACATCTCTTCATTTGTTTTACCGTTCAGTTTCCAGGAAACGATGTCTTTCTTTTCTTCTAAAGACTGCTTGGATGAGTGAGTGAGTGATTGTGGTGTTTGATGGCACGAGAGCCAAAGACTGCATATCTTCAGTGAAGTAAATCGATTTATTAGTGTTTTCAAGGAAATGGATCGTTATTTTTAGAACACTCTGTAAAATAGATCGTCAAAGGGCATAAAAAAAAATCTGTAGACCTACATATAAATAGAAGAAGAGTGACACACTCACTTATCACAAGATTTTCAAAATTATAGGCTTGAAATTTGGTAACATCTTTCTTTTGTTGAGTAGAGATTCGCTGAGAACATGTTTTGTGGAAATCGACTCTTAAGGTGGTTTAAGGAGGAAAGGATTTCTTATCAAAATTTCGGTTTTTAAACTATTAGGCGTATACAATGGGGGCCAAAATTGTGGACCCTTTTTAAAATTGTTATGTTTTTCAAGTTTGTACGCTTATAGAAAATGTTAAGTTGCACAAAATGCATAGTCTTTTATATCATTTTAAAGAAATTCCGGGTCTGAATTCAAAACAAAAAACAAAACGTTAATGTTTGCAATACAAAAAAAGTTATGCTGCAATAACTTATCGATATACGTTACATTCTGGTGATAGCAGTGAGTTATCAGTAGTCAGTGGGACTTTACTTTTTATTACAGCTTCACATTGATGTTTCATTTAGCTGAAAATAAATTTAAGGTATCCGAACACGTTGGAAATGACCAAATTCAGTCAAGACAGATATTTTTGTTTGTTTTTTTATTTTTTTGAATAGAGCTATCTTTCGACTTTACGAAACATACTTTGTTTTGTTTCTACACTACCTAGAGGCCAAGTTTCAATCAATTTTATAAATTTAGAAAAACCGGAAGTGGGTTTTTGATCTACCAGAAGTGGGTTTTTGATCTACCAGAAGTGGGCATTTAAATTGCTCAAAATCTATCATGGCGAGTCTGATAGCTCAAAATATAACGAATGGATTTCTGTAAAACTTTTTGAACCTGATATTTAGGTTATTTTCTAGAGAATGTACTAAAATATTTCTTATTGTATCAATAATTTTTGAGTTATGGCTTGTTATTTAAATAATGGTCTCATAAAAAATGTAACATTTCTTATAATGTTTTCACAATCAGCTCTAAAATTTTCAAATTTTAATAAAAAATTAAAATTTTAGTACATTTTCTAGATAAATGCATCTAATTTGTTTTAGTAATACTTTTACTAATATATGTTTATTATTTTTTCTCTAACTGCTTTGAAGTTTTTCAAAAATATTGCTAAAATTTCACTTACAATTGTGTTTTTTTAAAATTCAGGTAATTTATTTTAAATTTTGATAGTTAAATATATAGTAATATTTATTGGTATTGAGTCCTAAAAGAGCATTTATAATGCTAGTATGCTATTTTGTTAAAAAGTACTCTGAACGTGTTCGGATACCTTAAGGAGATATGGTACCATCATCACAATTTTTTTTATTTTTAATATTTGATATTTGGTTTTAATTGTATTTCATAAAAGTTAATATTTAATAATAATTCCATGCAAAAAAATTTTAATTTGTTGCAAAATGTTTGTAAAATTTAAATATTTTTATCTTTTTTAAGCATTTTTTAAATCCCTAAAGCTTTTTTAAATGTCTCTTTTCTTTCAAATTTTTTTTTCCAAGTACCTTATAATGTACTACATAAAACTGTGCATGGGTTTTTTTCTGCTGCTGCTCTTTAATTTTTTATTAATTTTTTTATTGTTAAACTTCCAAAAATTCCCCAAAAAAAACGTTAGTTTTGATTTTTTAATTTTTTAGAAAAAGTACTAAACACATGTTAGAGCTAACTCCATGCACAGTTTTACAAAACATACATTTCAGAACATGTATAAAAAATTTCAAACCCATACTTCAATTATAAAAAAAGCCTTAGGGTTTTGAATAACAGTATATATACAAAAATTCAACATGGAGAAATATGAGTTTGAAGTTTTCATTCCATGAATAGTATGATATAATATTCATCGAATAGTCTGAAACTTTTATGAAATGTTAATTAGCTTATTTAAAACTACTTATTATAAAAAAAAATTGCTCAAATGTAGAACAATTAAACAGTATACTGCCACAATGAAGAAAAAAAACAAATGAAAGATTAATATTTCATAAAACTTTATCTTAATAATTATAAAAAAATAAGTGCACACACTTCAGAGCTAATTCCATGCTCAGAGCTAATGCACAACATGTACAAAAAATGTTTATGCTTTTATTTTTTATTTCCATGATTTTAAAAGCCTTCGCATGTTAAATATTGTACACGAATAAAAGCAAAATCAAATAACAATTTATAGGTAAAAAGCATCAAAATCTAAGAACGGTATATGTGCATTTGTTTAAATAAATATCTTAAAATATCATCAAATTGAACTGTCTGTTTGTAATTTCAAATTAGCAGTATTTAAAGGTATTTACGGTACTTATATCAAAAAATCAATTTTTAAAATTTTTGTCTGTCTGTCTGTCGGTCGGTCAATTAATCTCGGGAACTTCTGGTTCGATTTTAAAAATTCTTTCACCAATGGAAAGCTACATTATCAGCGAGTAACATAAGATATATTTTATCTCAATATTCCTACAGGAACGGGAACTATGAGAGTAAAACGTTGACGTTGCTTACTCCCCGCCAAAAGTTGGCGCAAAATTATGCATTTGTTCAAAAATAATTTAATTAAAAATTTAATAAAAAATTTCTCACATTTATAACAAATAACTGAAACAGTGTAATTTAGCATCTTTACAAAAAACAATTTTTTAAATGGTTTTTTATTAAACGTCTAACGTTTATTACGTTACGTTTGTTAAATGTCAAACTCAAACTTTGAGAAATATCGCCAAGTTGGCTAAGAAGCTCTCTATTCCGACAATCCCAGATATTTTAATGCAAATTTTCTCCCACTTTTTAAAGAGGGAAACGAAATAAAGTTTTAGTCCGAATTGCGCGAGCGTGATATTGAAAATTCTATGGTAATATTAGTTGACAGTTTCATAAACAGTTTTGATTACTTTAGTAGTTTTAATTAGTTTTGAAAGTATTTATTACTTTGAATTTTTTTTAACCTAATTATACAATATTCATATTTTGCACAAAATTTTTCACTTATACTGAACCTAGATATTTTACATGGAGGTACTACTTTGAAGATATGCTATGGAGGCATCCATACAATGTTACTCGCCAAAATAGGGGAAAATTAGGGAGCTTTACGCAATACTTATTTCATCTTCGGTCTTTCTAATCCTCAAACCTTTTGGATTAAGTACAAAGACTACATGGCGGAAGATATTTTGCGACGAAAAACAACCAAATATGCCTTTCAATGAACACATCTGCAATGAAACGCAATAAAGGTTTTCAGAATGGTTAGGAAGAAGCTACATGATTTTGGAATGATTAGCACTAGACGTGTTGACGGAAATGGCTTCGATAATAAAATTATACTTATGCAAAATCTCGATGCTCCTCGACTATGTAAAGGAACGAGGCTTTGGACCACAAAACTGATGCAGAATATACTTGGTGGCAATATTTGAACATATATCATGAAAAGGGATAGTGTTGTCATACCTCGAATTCCACTGACCTACCGTTTCAATTCAAACAAGCTCAATTTTCAGTTTTACTGTTGCTATTAACAAAGCTAACATTTCAGGTAGGAGGGATGCATTTAAAAAAGCGATGTTTTTCCCATGGCCAACTATACGTAGCCTGATCGGTGTGTTCAATGCCCAAATCTTCACATATTTGCAACTGACAGAAGAACATATAATATGGTATACAGTAGCATCTTACAATAATATTCTGTTTTGAGTTCTTTTAAAGAGGAATTATATATTAAACGCGTAGATACTTTCGATTTTTAAAAATATTAATAGTTAAAGCTATTGAGTATTTGTTGTTAATTATTATAATAAATTACGTTTTCAGTTTTTTTTAACTAAGCTCAATTTTAGAATTTTTAAATTTTATTGGTTCCAGTCAAGCAGTAAAAAAAAATTTCCATATTATATTATTTACTTTCTAATGATAATGATTACGAATGTGGCAGTTATTTAAAGACATCAACGCGAGCGGAGCCGCGGGTAAAAGCTAGTTTTAATAATAAACGTGTTGAATCTCGCACACATGGGATATATATATACCACCAAAAACAAATATATAAAAATGGGAGAGTTTTTCTATTCTTGCGAATTAGATTTTTAATTATCTGAGTTATCAAAATAATTGTACTTTGGGAGAATCCATTTTGAAGTTTTAATTTCATTCATAATAATATCATAAAAAGCACGCACATCTTTTAAATCTTGACCAAATCCATTTGATCTTCCAGTAAATAATTCACAAACTAGAATTTTTGCATGAATTGCACAATTCTTTCTCAAACGGATTTATTACTGCATATATAATGTCAATCTCATTGATGCGCATTAGAAAATTAATTAATTAATTTTTTTACCAGGCTCTTTTTTACCAGATAATCTGAAATGTAGGCGTGGTAGTTGCTGTTGAGCATCAAACATTGCTCCATTACTTAATGAACAATGCAGGTAAAGCTTCGAAATTTTGCAGGCATATTTATAAGGATTCGGGGTATCAAATAAGCCAATAAAAAATTTTCGACAGTTTAATGATTTTTAGGGTACCATATCGCCTTAAGCTCTTCTTTCGTTATTACAAGATGCCAGGAAGCAATTATATTTTCAATAAGTTCCTTTTTATTTAATGGGTACCTCATTCGGACAAGAGTCTTCAAACGGTGCAACAAGTTTTCGATAAGATTGAGGTTAGGACTGTTTCCTGGAAAAGACAACAATTCATTGATCCAAGAACGATACCAGTCTTTCAATTACTTTACTTTGTGGCATGGAGCAGAATTTTACTGAAGAACAAATGAAGCATTGGTGGTAAATAGATCCCTGATCGAAGGTAGAAGTTTGGGTTCTAGAACCCAACCTCGAATTAACGAACATGTTCGATTTCGAAGAATTCTTTAAATAGGGGTCCGGCTGCATATATATGTAGTCGGGGATATTCGTTATATCGGGGTCTAAACAAAGTATATGATGCGGCGCTCATTAATTTACTCTTAAATTTCCACTTAATTTAACTAACATCTTAAAAACTACTCAGGTTCGCTTATTTAGCTTTTGTCCGCATCAACATAGTGGTTAGTACTTTCTAATCAAATTCGAAGACAACGCAAAACTAATGAAATTACTCGGATTAAAAATTAAATTAACTTAGTTTATTACAATTAGATTACATTACATTTTAGAATTTAGATTAAACACAATAAAATTAAGAATAAGAGAAAAATGAATAAACATTAAGAATTTCACTTATCTGAAGCGAAGGCGGGTTATGGAGGCGGGCATTGTCTCGACTAGACAGCGAGACTTAGGGTTTTTCTTTCTTAATCGGAAGTCAAGAGTCGAAAGCTAAAGATTCTGAAAATTGTCACGCGGCGCCCTTTTAAGGGAGGGCAAATCTCTCCATTTGTGCATACAAGCACTATTTGACAAAACAACCTTATTGGTCGGTCCCCAAGCGCAAAGTTACAAAAAGTTACAATTTTAGTTAAATTTATGCGTTCGTTCACCCTTGTGTTCCGGGGTGACATCACTCGGGTCCCCGATCTAAGGAATTTCAACAACATCCTGTAAACAAGGGGAATACACAAATTACGGATTGTTTGGGGACCAACTCCATTGCCGGCCTCCCATCGGTATATAATATTTTTGCACTTGCCTTTTGGAAATTCTATAAGCAACTACAGAAATATCTGAATAGTTAGAAATTATACATCTGTCGTAGTCTATCACTACCTCTAAGATTATTAACTCCCCTTCGCGTATTATCTAAATCTGAATGTGTTGAATTCATAATAGATTACTACTTATTCAAAAAATCAATCTTATTTATTAACTTTTCTTAATTGAGAAATTACACAAATACTATTCAAATTTTAAGAACAATAAAACACAGTGGAGTATGAGAAGAATTCAATTATGAACGACGGAATCTTAACTGAATCTACGGCAGTCGACGCGTACAATTAAGCTACACACTTATATTTAATTTGAGAAAACAAACTAACCTGATATCTTTTATAATGGCAGGTTCTTCTAAATACTTCTTCAATATTTGGATTCCTTTAATAAGTGTCTTCAATCTCAGCTATCTCTCAGTTCTATCCCGAACTGATTTATGTATATTTTTCAATAGACTTTATTCCCGACGACTATATTTCCACTAGAAAAACTACTCTCTCAATTCCTTCCACTCTTCATTTCATTTCCCCTCTCATTTCATTTTCGAACTCGCTAAACCCGAACTTATATAAAATATCTCATTTGCATAAGTCACACTTTTGGCTCTCGGTGGAGATTGGTTGAAATAAATAAAATATTTAAAGAATGCGAGAGAAGGTTAGTGAAACACGTAAGCACCCGTCACACATCTTTATTTCAACATCTATTGGTGAATTACCAGTGTTTGGAAATTTTAAAATACTGAGTAATACATGTTTGACAATCTTTTTGATTTCTGACTCGAAAGAGTTCTTTTTCGACTTCATGCAGAGAAGAAAATACTGCGTCCTTTGCATCCTGCTGCATAAGAGAAAGGTGTTTTTTCACAGTTTCCAAGCAATGTAAAAGCAGTTTGAAATAGAACAACAGTTTCATTATCAAATTCTGCATCAGAATCGCTATTCATTGGCTCCGACAAATCAACAAACTTCCTCAACTTTAGTTGTACAGATAGTTAGTCGGTCATCAAATGTATCGTAATCTTTAAAATCTTAAAATATCTCTTGCGTTGTGGATTGGGAGGAGATAAAAAAGGAATTTCTTGTCTTGCTCAAGACTCACACGATAGGTTACACTTATAATCTAACTGCATCTTTATTGTCTAATAATGGTTTTCATTCTTCCCTGTTGAAATTTGCTGCTTAAGGTATCCGACTACTTGCGTCAAATTTGTGACGGATCTATACGGTTTTTCACAAACCTCTTCTTTTTATCTTTAAATCAAATTATCTTTTTCAACCAACCTTCATCGGGAGCCAAGCGTGATTTATGTAAATAAGGAATATTATATAAACTCGGTTTTCGCGAGTTGAATGGAGCTAAGTAAGAGGAAGTGAGAAGTAGATTGTGAATTAAAGAAAAGTGAAGAGATCGAGAGGTCAACACGTAGTTGTTGACAAGTTAAGCGAGCTTGATATGTTTTGATGTGCGCAAAGAGAAGCGGATTAAAAGTATTGATATTCACTATTACTGAGCGTGGATTCTTCGTCAATTCATCCAGCTAATTTGAGTGCCTGAAGTTCGTCACGAAGGAACCGCAGCAGTAAAATATAAGGTGTAGGGACTTTGATTAAGTAAATCTGATTATTATTGTAAGGCATAGTCGTAATTTTGCGCGTTTAAGCTGTCCTAGATTCAGTTGAAATTCTGTATTATTATCCCCGCTTGTATTTAAATCTCACCTCTGCACTCTACTCTCGTTTATTTATCTTAATTAGAATTGTGTTGTGTCTGTTCATAATATCTGATAAGAATCAATAAATCAGTTTGAATTGGAATAATGTATTCCGATCATTTAGTTCCTCCAACACATCTAGCCGGGTTTTCAGAGAGACAGAAAGGTATTAGTGTAAGGGGTGGCTACAGGTCACCACAACTTTGTTTTTAAAAAATAGAGATATTGGGAGTTTTCTGTAGTTTTTAGATTTAATTAGGACATTTTCAGAAAAATATGCTAAAATTAAGCTAATTTTATTAATAAAATGGGGAAAAATTGACAAAAAACAATATAAACGAGGCCCATTCTGTTCCAAAAAGTTTATGAACAATTTTTCAATTCTTATGTGTTGCTATGTCATTCATTTTTCAAATGACCTTCAGGATAAGAGATGTTTTTTTTTTACAAAAATTAGAGCACTTTATGTTTTAGTTATTATATGAAGCTGTTTAAAATAACAGTGTTTATATTTACATAAAGTACTGCAAATTTTGTAATAAACCAGTGATTGATAAATCTGAAGGTTAAAACACCTCTACTATTATACAGAACATACACAAAAAATTTCAGTTAATTATTTTCAAAAAGTTTTGAGAAATCGCTGTCCCCGTTTGAGCATTTTCAAAGAAACACATTTCCAGTAAAACGTGCTTTAAAGTATGACATATCTCGCTTAAAGTATTGGCATCTGATTTTGCTAAAACACTTGTAGTTTTTGTTCTAGTGAACGGAAAATAATAAATTTGGTATTTTTATAAAGCTAATAAGACGCCCTATAATATAAATCATAAAAAGAATTTATCAATTTTTGGCAAAATTCACAATTTTAGGGTAGTCGGATACCTTAAAAGAAAAATCTTTTTCTGATCTGGACAAAAAGGATATGTCATTTGAGAAAAATCCAATTTTGTTTTCTAATACAAACTAATAAACTAAATTTTCCAGCTGCTTAAAAATAAGTTAATTCGGTGTTTATTATTCGTTAAATAGGGTTTTTTGCCTTCATTTTCATTGGGAAAAGAGAAAAATTCGTTAAATAAGGGTTCTTTTAATCGGGGTTCGACTGTATATGTAATAAATGGAACTGTTGCTCCAAAAGGTGAAAAAATTTTAAACCTTACCACATATACCATATATTTCCGCTGTAAAAATTTTACATGCGTTTTCGAAATAAACAAGTTTAAAATTTTAACATATTGTAATCTTTAAGCGATGAGATTTTAAAGTTGTTTTTAAACTGGGAATTAAAGTTAGTTCATAATTACTCAGATAAATATTAAACGTCACATCTTGTAACGAAAAAGGACAAAAATACAATTTTTTCCTGCTACTTGTTACGAAGGGAGCATGAAAAAAGGTTAAAGGGTTATAAAGATAAGTTTGCGCGTATCGTTTGCAGAAATAAAAAAAAGAAGGAAAAAAAAGAACTGTCACTTTGCTCCTAGTCTGTAAAATCGCTCGGTGACGACGGGCCTTTTTAAATATTCAACTCAAAGGCGGTTACACTGACGCAAAAGACGCGCGAAAAAGCAATTTTCATCTGGGCTAAGCCTCCCCCCTCGATGTTTGTCCATCAACAGACGACATTTGGAGGCAGCATCTCGAGGGAGGCACACACACCCATGGCTCTGCTCTTAGCCTACTTGGAACTCTCGAACGCCCACGTGAGTTTTGTCTTCCCCTCTTACCAAGTCATTAGCAGCATTTATATAATGAATTAATAAGGATCTTAAAACAGTAATTTATAATAATTTACAATTAATTTAATACGCTAATGTTGACATATATGAATGTGTATAATCTATATAAAAATATGAATATACAGTTATGTAGTACAGTGTTTTTGTATTGTTTATGAATTAATTAAGTTCTACACGGAATTTCGTTTTTATTTAAATACTTATTAATATGATGGTTATTTCCTTTTAAAAGTTTGATGATAAATAGATATTTTTTTCCCTTCATTTTTATATTTTTGTGCTTTTTCGAAAACGAATAATTTTATTCAAATTTAGAGCAATGTAACAGTTTATTCTAATCTGCAATATAAATTCTGTTGTTTAAATTCCACCAATTTTTAAGCAATACTTTACCTTATAAGTAATATTTTTTTCTATTATTTTTTTTAAGCAATTCGTACACTTATTCTGTTTAATTTTTTAAAAAGATTTTTCTTTTGTGCATTTATGAAAATACTTCCTTTTAATCCTATATTACTTACTATATTTATTTTTTATTATTTTTTGTGATACATAGCATTTTCTGTTTATTAAAAAGGCTGAGTATGAAAAATTCGAAAGAATTTTTTTCTTGTTTAAGAATTGTTAAAAATGTTACTGTATTTTTTTTTACATGTTAATTTTTTAAAATTTTAAACTTGCTTTAGATTGCACATATTTTAACATATTTAAAAAAAAATTTCTCTGAATTTTAGATAATGTTATAAAGTGATAATCCTCTTGGTTTTTGACAATTATTATCTCGCATTTTCAATTTCGTTTCCATAACTTAAATTAATAATTGAAATTATTGTTTTGCAATAATGACACAAATAGCTAACAAATAGACAAATGACTATTACGTGTGACGTTAGAATACTTTGTAAAGTTTAACTTTAAAAAAATACGAATTAAATCGGTTTTATTGTTGTTAAATAAATTTGCAACTACAAAAAATATTTTTCTTTTGAAAAAATAATTTTAAAAAATAAGATAAAAATTATGAATATGTATAAAATTCTGTCATATGTAATTTGGTAAAATTTTTCTGAATTGAAAATCATACTTGGAACTCTTTCATATTTATTTATTCTTGATTTTTTTATTATATTAAAATTTATAAGACTGTAATGTCTGAAAGAAATGATAATGTGTGGGATACGTTTACATAGAAATGATTTTTATAATTTTTGTTCATTTGTTTGAAAAAAAAGTTTCTGATTATCTTAAAATCATTTTAAATATATCTAAGAGCAATAAATATATGGAAACAGGGGCGGCTCAAGAGCCGGACAAACAGGACTCCTGCCCGGGGTGGCATTTAGATCGAATTTGAAATATATATATATATATATATATATGTCATAAAAAATTGAATATATTTTCTGAAATACTATTTGCTGTGAATTTGGTATTTCATTTAACATATCTTACTTCCTTATTTTGTACTCTTTTTTAATTATATTTTTTTTCTTTGGAGAGAGGGGTGGCATTTTCCATTTTTGTCCAGTGCGGCAAAACTGCTAGAGACTTCCCTGATGTAAGTTACTTTTAGAATGGCAAAAATATACGATCCGTAACTATTCCCATTTAAATATTATTGAGACATTTGTTTTGTTAGGGAAAACTATTTAACTTTCAAAGACACGTATACTTTACACCATAGGTTCCCAAACTTTTTTGTCTCTCTTTCTTTTTTGTTCCCTTGCCATGTTTTTCAGTTTTGTGTAGACCCCCACTTACCTCTAATATTAAATATTTGCAAATTTATCAACTTAAATGCTGTTAGACAGCTGGTAAAGCACTACTTACTTTAAAAATTTTATGTTTCTTAATGTAGTTAAGTAGAATGTTTAAAACTTAAGAAAAACAAGAGAACTAAATAAATTAAAATTCAATTAATATATGAAGTAATTGTTGCATAAAATAATAAATGCTTTTAATGGGTTGTGAATGAATCTGTTGCTTCAGTAACAAATTTTCAACATTTGGCTTTATAATCTTTTCAGATTTAACCCTAAATCTCCTCGGTTAGTAGTATCCAATATATTTTTTGTTTTTTGCTTTCTGTTTTTATTTTGGAGATCAGCAAACGCGCTGAAACTCCTCCTCTCTGGAAAAAGCAATTAAAAACTTTCTTGAGATGTTCCATAATTCAGAATAAGTTTTAAAGCCAAAATTGCTGACATTCGCTTCTAAACTTAACTTTAAGATCTTCGTTAAAGCTATTAAAATCAGTTCCCTTTGTAATCAGACATTTTCTTTTTTTAATGTGACAACATGAATTCATTACCTACTTTGATATTACCATAGTCAAAACATTCTCAAACCTTGTTTCAAAACCTGAATAAAGGGTACTTAAATGTTGAACATAGATTAAAACATCATTTTTTTGGCAGATTGTCTTTGGCAAATTGAGAAACTGTTAAAATTCACGACGCCCATTTTTTTTATATTCCTTTAACTTCACTTTGGCAAGAACCACTGAAATGATGGACTTTTTTTAAATGAAATTTATGCTATCGCCTTGTAACTGCAAATTAACCCCAGGAAATTTAGTAAATAAAGTTATTAAATAGGTATATCCGGTTTACATTTGATTAAATTTTCTTTTAAAATTAAAGTCACGATCTGGTTTAGGCTATCGTAGACCCCCATTTACATCTCATTGACCCCCCAAATTATTTTTTGGCTGGCGTGGACCCCTTGCAGGTCATCATAGACCCTTGGGGGTCCATATACACCACTTTGGGAATCACTGCTTTACACTTCCACATGAATAATGTTCTAAAACTGTGCTGTTGAGTTCTCGTATATTTTAATTTAATTTTTAGTTTTAATTAACTACGTCTAAGATTTGATCAAATTTTTTAATTGTATTTAAACTGGCAAAATAAAGAGAAGATGTATACATAGAACACAATTAACCAGCAGAGTTTTTGAATATTCATTCTACTTATAAATACACTCATCCAAAAGTGAAACTAAACACCAAGAAATAATGCACGTGGCGTCATGCAAACTTCAAAAGCGATTGTGTTGAGGTGGAAAGGCATATGATTGAAAAAGCAGACAAATAAAATCGTTATGTTGTTGTTACATATGACTTTATTGGAAGGATCAATCCAAACATACAAAATAGCTCAAGTATCACACAAGAACAATGATAAATAATGAAAAATAACAAACATTTAAATTAAGAACTAGGACAAATTAACGGGAGAACAAAAGTAAAAAGTTAAAAATTTTAACAACAAGAAAAGGAACATAGGAGATGTAGTCTTTACAAGGAGTTCATGAAAGTTCTGATGTAATGAGGGACTATTCCTACTTCCCTCTAATTCCCCCTTGTCTACTCTCGGACCCGGCTAGATGTGTGGGAGGAACTAATTGATCAGACGATATAATTCCTTAAAATCGTTTATTTGTCACAATATTCAACACTGAAACAATAATAATCCAATTAAGATAGTTTTGATCAATAATTAGAGCGCGAAGGTGAGACCAGTTAGCATGAGGATAATAATTACGGACATCCAACTAATTTCTACGATAACTTATACAAGCTCGTTTTTAACTCGGACGCGCACTAACAATTTAACTAATGAGCACAATACCTGAACTCTTGTAATTCAAAAGTTCTACAGCTGAGGCCTCGAACACTAAAGGTTGGCTTGATCAACTCACATCCGAGCGATCTTCACTTTGATAATCTTCAATTCTCACTTTAATAATCTTAGATTCTCACTTCACTAACACTCGATCCTCACTTCACTAACTCCCGAAACTCGCGAATACAGAATTTATATAATAAACTTAATTTGTATAATCACGTTTTCTTATCTTCGGTGAAAGTTGGTTGAAATAATTATTTCCCTTAAAGAATCCCCAAGGAGTTAGTAGAGCCTCGTATAGTTCTGTCACACTGGTATTCCAGTACAGTTTGCTTATCTCATCACGCTTTTGAGACTCTTTATCTAGTTCTGGACATACAAGAAGATGATCTGCATTCATGATGCCCGAATTACAGATTTGGCATATACTAGACGGAAGGATGCCTATTTTATTAAGATGACGTGCCATGCCGTCATGGCTTGTTTGCTGTCTAAAGTTTTCCACAGTCTCTTTATGGGATTTTTGATCAAACTTTTTCCAATTGTCTTGAATGTTAGTCCAGGATTTGCCTGTTGATTTTGCTGCCTGGTCAGATTTAAGAGTATCCGCTAATTTCTTAAAAATATGCCTTTCAAGTGACTCTGGAGGAAGTCGTTTGTTGTCTTGTGACTCAGGTGTTCCTTTCTTGGCCAGTAAGTCAGCCTTTTCATTACAGTCGATACCCCCATGTGAAAGGATCCATTGAAAAACGATTGTCTTTTTGTATTTATAAAGACAGTTCAAGATTTGTTTTATTTTTAAGATAATCAGGGTGTCTGTGTCATGATTTATAACTACAGCCTGTGCGGCTACTTTGGAATCCCTTTGAATATAAACTGCTTTAGAGAAACAATCGATCTTTATCTTGAAGTTTTCCAGAGCTAGTGAGATTGCAAGGATCCCTACATCAAAATTCGACATGAAGTGTCCATTGTGAAAAGAGTTTACTGTATACATCAGGCCCTATTGTATTTCCTTAGTTATTATATTCCATGGTCAGGTAGACTATTATAATTCCAATGCATCTTTCATTCTCAGTTCATCTTTTGGCATTTTATTTATTTTGCAGACAACACGGAAGACAAGTACACAACACAAAGAGCATTACATGACTCTGACTCTACAAGCCAAACGAAGTATACATCTCTCGTATGACTTGCAGCGCCATTTATATAATTAATATTAAATTTACAACAGGCCCAGTGTTGTCTTGTATTTTTGAGCCATCAGTCTATTCAGGTTCAGGGTATTGTTCATGTAACATATACATAAAGTATTTCTTCTTAATATTGTATAAGGAATGTTTTTTTCCCCCAAGTCGTTAATATCTAGCTGGCATGTGATATCAATATATTCGAAGGGGGAATAATCATGACCTTGCTACAATTCATGGATTTTTTTTTCATCTTCATTTTAAATCAATTTATTCTGTATTTAATATGCCCACCTCGGGCAGCTATACAGGTCACAATCCGGTGAGCTATTCTATCAATTAGTCCCTTGATGGCTGCCTGAGGTAACCGTTGTCAAGCCGCATCCACTGTTTTACGCAGATCATCTACGGTTTGCGATGGTGGTCCTCGTTTCATGTCACGTCCAATGAGATCCCCCAAGCATTCGATGGGATTCAGATTTGGAGAGTTTGTCGGCCAGGGAAAGATGACAAATCTTGTCAGGCTGTTAAGAGTTCGCCGCGAGGCCTGGCATTGTCTTACTGTAATACCGTGTTGGGTGCGTCCTGCAACAAGTGCAGAACAACAGGCTCCACAACTTGTGTGACGTAGCGGTTCACTGTCAAACAGCCCTCATTTTGTACTAGAGACGTCCTGTGATCAAACATTATGCCACTCCAAACAATGATGCCCGGGGTAGGACTGGTTTAACGCTCGGCGAAATGGGTTGGTTCGAAGCATTCTCCATGTCACCTCTATACCCACCCATAAACAAGTATCGAGTATGATTTCAGGCAAAATATAGTTCGATGCACGACACGTTCTTAGTTATATTGTGAAAACGCATTTTCTTGGTTTAATTATTATGACGATTCATACCTACATATTTAATTCAAATGACCACTTAAAAAAAGGAAACTTGATGTTCGCAGTTTTTAAGACTCTTAGACGAATGAATATGGATTCGTACAACAGAAAGATCGTGCTGTATATATGTTATGGCACGTGTCAAGCTTACAAAGACATTTTCAAGCTAAAGATCAGTCAATTTTTAAGAATGTCGATAAGAAATGTGGTTATATTAAACAAGCTGTTACCCCTAAATATAAGAAACCTCCTTTGTCAAACAATTGAAAACAAACCTAAAGCGACCGAATTAGTTTCTCATTGTGTAGCTGCCAAAGGCATACCTTTCACAGCTGGTGGAAATATAAAGGACATATATTGGGATGTTAATAAGCGTGCATAACTAATATTTAATAAAACTCTAAATATCTGTATTCTTAACCTCTATTTCCCGTTAGTGGGGTGTGGTAGTTAGGAAAAGAGGGTGCCAGCTCGGGTGTCGTCCTCGTCATTTGACCATGGTTCAAAATTACGAGGTCCGTCTCCAAAAGCCCTCGAGTAGTTGAACAATGTGACGTAAATATTCACGCATTCACTCCCTTGACCTCTATTCCTTAAATCTGCCTGCATAAAACAGGAATCGAATTGTTTCAAATGTTACCTATTATGTGGCACCCTGAATCATATTGATACATTGATGTTGCATACCACAGCTACAAGGTTGCCAACCCTATTCCACATAGTCTGTGTTCGACGTTTCATTCGAATATAATGATTGATTCAACAGATATGGGAAGAAAACCAATCGGGGCCTATATATTGGATTGTACTTGCTGAAAAAAGGACTTATGACACCCGCCTCCCATCTTTTTCATGTGTAACATCTTTCCTCTCGATTGCTGGAGATTTGTGGGAGTGATTTCGTGAAAAGGGACGGAAATACGTAACAGGAAGTTTAGGAAGCGCGCGCTATTCAGTGAAGTTCTGTTTTTTCTCCTTCATTCGGGAGGAGCTCCACCCCATCCCCCACCCCCTGAGGTCTAGGATGTGGGATCTTTGTTTTCTCACTTTAGGATCAGAGAAGCTAAGTCCTTTAGGCAGAGACGTGGTTAGACAATGACGAACGTGTTTTGATACCTGACTTCGATTGCTGCGTACAATTTAAACGACCGGACCACAGAGCAGCTGGTGTTGCGATCTATCGTAAACAGAACAACTCACATGTTGTGGCTCGACATATGGATATTACTTATCGTTAAACAAGTGGACTGGGTATTGTTAGTCAAGATATTGGGGACATATGTGCGGCAAAATGCTTATTTGAAAATGGACAAACGGTGATTTCGGTGGTCGTATACATTTCTCCGAATCAAACGGTTCAAAAAATTAAAGACTTCCTGCATTTTTTACTTTTATTATATACGAAGGAGGTTCTGCTCTTTTAAAAAAAACTATCACTCGCTTCCCATGATATTGAGTGGTGATTTTAAAGTTAACTTCAGTTTGCTAGAAGCCAAGCCATTCATTGCTTTTTTGAATGATGAACTCAAGCTCGAAATGAACACAAATCGAAATGTTTCGACAACTAACAGTGGCACTGTTATTGACGCTATTTTTCAACGGTTTTTAAATACTTTGAAAACACAAATATCTGTGTCATATTTTAGTTATCATAAATTATCATTACCGATCTTCCCCAAATTGGACGAGAATAATTATTTTTGATAAAAAATTGCATTACTCCTTGTGTTAATTAAATAAAATTTTCATTAAAGATGTAATTATTCCATAGAAAATTATTTCCAATCCTACTCGATTCATTTTTTTCAGGATTTAAGTTGCTATTGCGAATTTACCACGATAACATGTCAGATGTTACACATCGTATGCGACTACTGTAAGGCTCGTTTCTTTTTTTTAAGCATGCATGATGACTGAACCGATAATTAGACATTGTAAAATGAGCTGAGCGGCCAGTGGCTGAGTAGAAGTGCATCGCGCTTTCACGCCACAAATCCAGGGTTCAAACTCTGGGCTGGGCAGGGTCGCAACTTAGCCTTTCATCCCTTCAATGGGTTAAGAAATGAGTGCCAAGAGCTTGCTTGGGAACTCAACACTGGGGTTTCGCGTCAGGCTAACCACCTGACTGGAACATCTACTCATACACCTCAATACCCAAGGTCAGGAAAATTGAGATGGACACAATAGGCTTTGGCCCTCATGGGCTGTTGCGTCACTGAGTTAAGTTGTAGAATAGGAATTTAACCCTTTAAGACTACATGAATTTTTCGATCGTAATTTCAAAATTGATTATATTTCCTGAACTATTGGGGAGACTTTCAAAGAATTTTTAAATTCTAGACATAAGAAATTTAAGCATGCAACATTTTGGTATTTTACATTTCATTTGTTTCATAATTGTTTTTAATGATTCATATAAACATTTTCATAGTATAACTTTAAAAAAAAATGTTTTCTGCTTTTGTAATTAGAAAAATATCTACCGTGTTTGGAGTAAAAAGCTTTGAGATAGATGCTGAGTAAAATACTTTTTGTCAAAAATTAGTGTTCTTAGTCTAAAGATAAAATTAGAGGACGATCTTTTAAATTTCCCTATCGTAAAAATATTCAAGTACAATTTTAAAGAATTTCGAGTATAGGTTACTTTTAAGCCACAAAATATCATTGAGAGGAAAAACATTTTCGACATCAGTATTACGAAAATTCTGCTTAGAAGTCAAATATGTTAGTTGCATATTGCTAATATTAATTCGTAATTGGAAATCGAAAGTAAGAAATCGCCTTTAAAAAAAAGGCGTGAGGTGTAGAGAGGAGAAAAAGTGTGATTTCACTTTATATCATAACTTTGTAGGGTGGTGTTGAGTGCCACTGAAAATTGCCTGCGTGCCACATGTGGCACCCCTGATCTACACCATTGTTAATTTCCCTTTGAGCTATTTAACATCTTGTACATAATCTTTCAATGAATTGTAATTCGAATATAATCAAATATTCGGTCTTTCTCCCAGGACTGCTTTTACTCTTAGGCACGCTAGGCACGTGCCCAGGGCGCAAAAATTCATAGGCCGAAAAAGAGACAAAAATTACCACCAAGCGAATCATGAGAGAAGCATTTTTCCCTTAAGAGAGTAGAGATGGAAATGAGATCTACTGTGAAAAATGTAAAGCTTAATAGTTTGATGTTGCTATGGACTCAAAACGATATTATCCTGGAAATTGCTTATAATGATGTCATTATTGATTTTGCAATGATCAAAGATCGAAGAAAACCTTTGTTGTACAAGTACAATTACAGTGACTCAACAAAGAATAATGATGTCTAAAAGTTAGAAGGTAGTAGAGCGATAAGCGATGAAAAAAGATGATAATTAACAAGTCGAAAACAGTTCATACAATAATGTGTACTCTATACTGTAATTACAAACGATTTTATTAATTTTACTGTACTAATTAAGCCTTTTGTACTAACTGTACAAAAGGCTGGATTGGTGATCCGTGATGCCGCTAGGTAAGAAATGAACCAGAATGCCCAAACCATGCCACTTGCTTTTCCTTGCAACTGCCAGTCGTCACTGCAGAACACGACGGGTCCATAGATGGGGGATAATGGAAAGATTCTCCATAGAGCAAAAACTAATAAAAGAGAGAAAAAATAAGAGAGTTTAGGAAAAATCTCTTCTGAACCAAAACTGGCAGGGTAAGAAGGACGGAGGTGCTCTAGAAATAGTGCGGGAGAAAGCAGCGTAACAGTTTGAAGTGCCTAGGGCGCTGGGGAGGTTAAAAACGGCCCTGCTTTTACCGAGGTATTTGGTATGCGTTGACATTCACCGGAGAAAACTAACGTTCTCCAATTTCGGACATTATATCCTCAGCAGGATTAAAATAAAGTTCAGTTAGAAACACATGCGTATGCATTCCCTCTTAATTTGCCAATAAAATATATAGTTCCCGTTAAATAGTCATTCTAAATACTGGGACGTAATGTTAATCCTAATAGAGATTTAACTCAAATTTAGATAAGCGCATCGATTTGAACGCAATAAAGTGCATTTGAAAGAGCAAACACTGATAAAGGTTTCTCTTGTGCACCCGTGAATTACATTTTTTTTCTTACAATATTTGAAAATTTGTGAATCATTATTCTAATGATTAATTTGTGGGTTTAAAAACACTTTCATGAAACAGAAATGATAATTCAGAGGAATCCTCATTATTTTTGCTTCATTCACAGAAATGTATCGGCTTCAATAGAAAAAAAAATTTTTTTTGAAAGGAAAAATAGTGTTTTGGTTTTTTTTTTTTTTTTTTTTTTTGAAAGAAGCAGTTTGGATTTTGGTCGGCGAATTTAAAAAGAAAAATCGTCAGGTGGCAAAATAAACAACAAAAAATATCCTTGATGACTTCACACACGAGATTCAGTTAATATTCCCAAATGACAAACTTTGTTTTGACGCAGTATTGGTATTTTCACTCTCATAACCGATGTTGTGTTTTTATTTGCGATAAAAGTAGGTCAAAGAGACCGATTTCTCGCACTTGAAGCAATAAAACGGAAATTTAATATCATTCTAAACATCAATAAAGAAACACTCGAATTACATGAAACAACACTTTTATGCCGTTTTACCTTCCAAACTGCTTTCTTACTTATGATTAGCATATGGAATGGTTAATAAACGTAACGTAGAATAACCAAGATAAGGTATCATAAATTTTGCAAATGGTATACCATGAAAAAAAATCTAGAAATCCTAGATGCATTTTTACTGAAAGAAATGACATTTTCTGGAATTCTAGATAGACTTTTTGAAAATGCCTTAACAACAAAACTCGGCATTGTGCGGACTTATCACATAGCGTATGGTATGTGTTATTTTATCCTTCTCTGTTTTGTGCGCAAAAATCCGCGTTAGAGATACTTACCGAATACTACTCGTAATTAAAAAGTAAAATTTACAAAACACTTTTTAAAAAAAAAAAATCGTTTTATAGTTTACTATAATGCCTGCCTAATAGTACCTTTTTGGTACTTTATGAATACACTATTGAATATAAAAACGAGAAACCAATTTTTATATATATATATGTACATAACTATTTTCCTGACACCTCTTGTATCATTTCACACACACATTTATTTACTTTCTTTTCTTTCTCAATGTGTGTGTATGAAGATTTTCTACTCTACTTCTTCTAAAGCACCGTTTACATAAAATAAAAAAAACCCAAATAGCAGGCAACATGGGGTTCGGGGGAAAAAAGTCTGCTTTTTGCCTGTATTTTTTTTCATTCCGGTTTACATGAGAATTTGGCGGTTAGTTGATAGATACACGTGACTACACAATGTAACCATAGAAACACCTAGAACGTTGTTTGCGATTATCGTCCAGAATCTTCACGTGGCCGTGGTAGCCAAATGGTCAAGGTAACGGACTCGTGGCCGACGTGTCATGAGTTCGAGCCTAGTACCGCTGAAGAATCGCCGTGTAGGGGAGCGATGCACGTTAAATCTATCGAGAACTCAAACATCCTCTCGTTGATGTGGTGTGGTAGTTTGAAGAGAGAAAGTGAACTCAGGTGTCATCCTCGTCACTTGATCATAGTTCGAAATTATGAGGACCGACGCCAAAAGCCCTCAAGTAGCTGAACAGTGCGACGTTTAATATTCACTCACTCACCGTTTTTTGCAATGGATGATCAAACAAAATTAATAATCTGTAATCAGATCGTGGACTCATAAATATATATTTATTTCTATATCGATAAAAAAAAATATAGAAATTTAAAAAATTTGATAAAATTTTATTTATTTACAATAATTTTTTTATTATAGCACTAAAAATGGTAAATTCAATGTTCCTCTAAAAATTTTTGTAAGTAAATTTAAGCTTTCCTGCATTGGAATGTTTTTATACAATGTTTTTTGTTATAAACATATTTTAAACCTATTAAAATATCGTTAAAAAATATCTATTTATTTCGCATTCCAGTTTCTTACTTTGGTTACGCAAAGAGATGCAGGTATAAAACTTACGAAAGTAAAATTTAAAATTTATAATTTATTTATCATAAAGATTAAAATTATGTAACTTAAACTTTCATACAAATTATACAGTAACATTGAAGATTTAATCCATTGTGTACTGACGACTATCTACAAATAACTCTACCACTGTTTACGATAAGAATAAATAATACATAATCGTTTAGCGAAGTAGAACGTGAACTACTCAACAAGTATAAATGTAATGAAATATTTCATAATCGTTTGGCCAAGTAGTTCATGTACTACTCAACAAGATAAAATGTATATAATGTTTTGATTTTTGCTGTTCGATTAATAAAGAATTTTATTGGAATAAATGACGGCTTAGTTTGTTTCTTGGTACCGTAAGATTAATTTAAAACATAAGTTAAATACGTAAAAACTACTCTAATAGCACACATCTTTATTTACAACTAACTACTCACAACTTATTCATTGCTAAATATATCGCACACCTCTTATATTACCTCACAATCACTACTCAAACTCTCTTCTAACGCTCCTCTTTCTGTCATATCATACACACTACTCTCCACTCCCGGAGATTCTTCAAACTATGAAAATTAGCTTGATGAAATATTTAATAAGTATTTCAACATTTTTTTTACGTATAGCATGAATGCATTTATTTGGCATGCCGAATACTAATAAAATTTCTTTTTTCTTGGCGCTACTTTTTTCTGGAATCAACTGCTTTTATTTGCTTTATTGTGCATGCATGCTTTTGTTATCTCTGCACGTAGAATATATTAAAAAATCGGTACTTATATATTATCGCAATCGTATTGGCGACATTGTATGAAACGAAGCACATTGTTGTCAATTCACAGCGTACGACCATGTGAAATAGGAGTTGCCAACTTGGCGAGTTATCTTGGATGTTGGTATTGTTGCGATAATAAGTAAATACCAACAATAATATAAGTACTTTGAAAAGCTATACAAAAGTGAGTGAAATTTTGATATTTATTACATTCTAATAGATATTTAAGCACTAATTTGCTATTGGTAAGCTATGGAATTTCCCACCAAGTAACTGTAATATTTAGCCAATTTTAGAATGATAACATCAGATTGCTATTAAAATCGATTCGGCACGATTTGAAAATCACGCCAAAAAGAAGTAACGCACCGATATTAAATTAGTTTGAAAATTTTTAATTTGATAGAAAAAATAAAATGAAAAATAGATGATAAACATAGAGAAGTTATTTCACTTATTTCGGTTAGAATAAACTTTTACTAAACATCACATTATGAATAAGTACTATATATTAGAATTATGAAAATTACACATTCTTATATATTATCACACTTAAATAATAAACATATTCTTCACTTAATGGTCATGGTCACAGACTCGTGGTCAGCGTGTCATGAGTTCAAGCATGTGTCAAGTGAACTGATGCATGTTCATGTTCAAGCAAGCTAATGTCAGTGAAGACCCACGATGTAGAGGGGACCGATGCACGTTGAATCTGTCGAAGCTCAAGAACTCCTCAGGGTGGGGCTGTTTAGAGAGGAGATGCCAGTCCAGATGTCGTCCTCGTCACTAGACCATGGTTAAAAGTGACGTGCCTATTACACTCGAGTTGCTTTTTGGGGACGTACTTGATGTTTAAAAAACGCGGTATCTGTTCTTTTTTAAAACTTTTTTTCATGAGGCTAATTTTACCTCAACACTTTTTGAGATAGCGAAAAAACCCCAACATTAAAAAAAAGTTCCTGTATACGTACATTGTTCCTATGTTTATAACATGAGGTATTGTGTTCTTTACAACTTATAAAACGTTATATATATATATATATATATATACCCCCTATTTAAATTAGTCGCTAAATCCCCCCCCCCCCAAAATTCCGTATGTGAAAAATTCGTTAAATGGAGATTAATCTTTAAAAATACTTTAGAAACGACATAAAACAAATTTCAAATTCATAAAGTCTATATATTATTAAAAAAAGAAATTATTCGCACACATACACAATTTTGTAAATTAATATGAATTTTTTTTTATGTTTTACCTATTAAAAGAAATTCACAAAGAAAACAAGGGGGGACGAAGCATTGTTCAGGAATACACTATATTATCAACCTCAAAATAATAATTTACATTAAAATGGATAAATTTTTTAATGGCATATTCTATTTTCATAGGCTTACATGTGTAATTTTAAACATACACTATTTTATAACCACTAATTTTAAGTATATTCTACCACATGCGATTACATTTACTAGTAATTACATAGAAAATCTGTTCATTTTATTTAAGTTTTATGTTTGAAAAATTACGGCAATTTTATTGCTTTAGATGGGTTAGGCACTTGGTAAAACCAGTTCAAGCTCATTGAGCTCCATAAAATGTGCTAAAAAAGGGAATAATTTAAAATATCCAAAAATATTTAAAAAATTGGGTAAAAAAAATCAAATTACAAGAGAAAAAGTTCGTGAAATAGAAAATGCACTTCGCTATTTGGAGGTTATTTTACGAAGAAAATAGTAAAATGTGTTTGGTTCCAGGAAAAAGTTCACCAAATAGAAAAATTCGCAAAATAGAGATTCGTAAAAGGGTGGTCCTACTGTATTAGCATAGAACAAATTTCACACCTGACCAAATATTATATCCGGACTGCAAAAGCATAGAACAAATTTTATACCTGAAAAAAATGGAGAAAGTCAAATAAAGTTGAATGAATAGTAAAATACGCTGCTATCTATCAGAAGGAGAAATCAAATTGTAACAACCATGTTAGATAATTTTTCAACCAACAAAAATACGCCCTTATGTCCTTTTCCGCGACATTGAGTAAAAATTGAAAAATAGAGTGGTAATTTAATTTTGAGAGGCTTAAAAACTCTACGTCCTCCCTCCCACCTCACACTTATTTAGTGACTGCTTGCACGGTCATGCAAACGTCACATTATATGAATACAGAACTGAAAGTAGATGAGGAAATCTGAACTTTTTTATATTATGAATTCTATTTCTTTGCGTGGGGACAGTTGTATCGGACACCCTTCGACGCCAAACAGCGAGACATTGGCGAGGGAAAAAACACCTGCTTCTCAGCTTTCCAGTCGATGAATTTTGTATGGAGAGGGATATGGGATAATGGCGATATCACACAACATGAAACACGCTGAATAATCCTTTCTCGGAATAGATTACCACGCGCTCAAAATAAGAAGGGGATTTAAAGTCGTGTTGTATCAGACGAAGTTAATCCTACAAAATAAATATTTTTTTCGTGAATTTCGAGTATTGATTAGAAATAAGAGGATGTAGGTAATAACTCTCCCATTCAGAAACACACACACATTGTTACGAATTCTGTGTAATGAATGCTTAAAATTGTGTAAATAATGTCGAACCTCCATATTACGAATCTCTCTCTATATATTTTGCGATATTTTCTATTTTCCTGGAACCATGAACATTTTCACGATTGCCCTGATTTTTCTCTGGCAATGCAAACCTGTACCAGGATTTAATTTTTGCCGAGAGCACCCAAGCCAAACAGACTCTCTAGGGATCTTTTACATGCCTTATAATCATACGACAGGGCCGCTGTCGATTTTCTGCATCGTGAAAATTCACCGAGTTGGGCCGAAGTCGAACCCGCAACCTTCGGTGCAGAAGGCCAGCGACAACCCAACCACGCCACCCGGCCAGCTTATTTATACTCTTTTTTTTTCCATAACATACAAAGCTGGATCTTCTTCTATCAGTTGCTTCTCATGTAAAAAAGCGTTATGGAATAAACAGAAAGAAAATGGCAAAAAGAAGGATCCAGAAACTTCAAAACAAAGAAAGACATCGAGCATTTAAAGATCCTCTGTTAAGAAATTAAACTTATAGACCGACCTTTTTTAGATCTATATTTACTAGAGATGGTTCCAACGTTAGCAGCGAGGAATCATTTCATTCTTATGTATTATCTGTATTGGATTATGCCTTTATCCAAAGCAGGGGTGACACACTCCCCCCCCCTTTCTTCTATTTTTTTCAAGGAGTTGCGGCCCACCCAGTGTCAGTGGCACACACACATGGCCGGGGATGGGGTTCACGGGTCCGGATTCTTCTTCATAACCCTTCATTCTTTTCCGATTCATTATAGTCCCATGTATATAGTATGTAAAATGGGGCCGTGGGTAGCCTAGTGGTTAGAGCATCGGACTACAGACCGGAAGGCCTGGGTTCGATGCCCAATGCCACCAAATATCCGCTGAGTACAAATCGCAGAATGTGCTCGTTAAACCAGTGGGTCCAAATGGTGTCGCCATCTATCGTGTTGTGTGAGCAAAAACGTACTGTCACCTTCATGGGGGCTCAAAGCTTAGGCTAACGACAGGCGTGCTATTTTGCCCGATGCCATGATGAATTTCGTGAGCCTAGATCTGACTACGTCCGACAGGTGGCATTAGTAACAAAAACAACATGTAAAATGTAAAATGTTATTAAGTATTTGATATTAGTAATATTTTTTTATGTATTAATGTTAACTATTAATTCAGTAATTTATTCTTTTGATGTTTTTGTTCCCGACAATCAACAAAAAAAAAAAAAAAATGTTTGGCTGCGTATTGGGGTATGATACGAGAATATCACCTCCAACCTTCAACCTTCGACCCCCTTCCCTTTGTACGCTACTGCCCAATGTCTTAGGAGCAATGAGGTAAGGAAAAAAGTTATTATAACTTAGTAATAAGTACGGAAAATGTGCTTATCAACAGAACTAAAATAAAAAAAAAAACACTTTTAAACCCGCATTTAAAGCAAAACGCAAGATACAGACCTAATAATAATAGCCTCAAATATAATTATATCAAATGATACATTTATTATGAAACAATTCAAAAATACAGTAAAAAAATAAAATATTTTTATCTCAAGTTAATTTTTGTTGTTATAGCCTGTAGAAGACTTAGTCTACGTACTGTCAGCCAATCTTGAATTTTCCGTATATAATTACTAGCAGGTAAAATTTTTAGATGGTCACCCTAATATGCCTTGGGGGTCCACTGGTCGATCGCGATCGACGTAATGCCCACCCCGGATCTAAAGAACCAGAAAACAAAGACCTTGAATTTATCTTCTGCATTCGAAAATTTTTCGAAGATCAATGAGGGGAAATTGGGATTCAATGTTTCAGCTGATTTTTTTTGGGCAAGGGGAGGGGGGGGGGATGCTCACCTTGATTATACCGGAGTAGAAAAAGATTATATATTTGAGGATTTTTCTATAAATAGATTCGAAACAGAAATGATTGGCACGAAATCTTGAAAATATGGTTTTTGTAGTTAAAAACAACTACGTTTTTTATGAAATCTAAATAGTTTTCCTAAGGTTTAAACCCTATTAATTGACTATTCCACATAACCTCCATTTATAACTTTTTTTTAAATAATTTTTTTTATAAAAATACAATAAATAGTCTTTTTTTTTTTAAGTGAAAATTTATTGCAAATAGTTATAGTACGTACTCATGATGGTTTTTGAGGGATTTTTATCAAAAACCATTATTGACATTTCTATAAATGTAAATGGTATTACATAATACCCTCCTCACATCTATGCATTAAAGGAAAATCATGCAAAATCGAAATTACCGGGAGTCTTGTTGATACGAAAACGGACCAGTAACGGATGAATAACGAATTTAGGTCTCGTAAATCCAAATAAACAACACGCAGGGGTTGACGAACGCTAAATATGTCGTAGCTTCTAAGTCATTTCGTTTGCAAATGGAATGAAGTTAAATTTCATCTAACATGACATTTCAACTTCTGATCACTCATTGTGGCATATTTGTAAGTATTTTAACTCATTTAGGAACACCTAAAGTTTGCGCTTTCAGAATTGCTCCAAACTGAATTTTTGACTTTCCAAGCATAACAACACACTAAATGTGATTTTTAAAAAATCCCCCTTTTTTTTTAAATAAAATCATTTGATCTAGGTGTGCAAATCTTGCTAATTAAAAATAAAAATAATTTATAATCAACAACTAAAGAGTGAAAAATAAAAAATTAAAATTTAGTTTAATCAAAAAATGACCAGAAATTGTTAAAAAAACATTTAGAATTTAATGCTTCGTTTTCGTAATGCAAGTCCTAAATGGGTTAAGGAATAAATATGTGTGAAATAAGGAAGCAGAAAATATACTTAGAGTTATTTAAAGTATATTCACGCCTTTTTTTTAAAATTTATTTCAGCCTGCATGCTATTAATTAGTCTTTAATCATGTATTGCGGTATTAGAAAATAAAAAAAGCAATACAAGTGGTAATCGCGCCTTAATAATTAAAGCTTTGACCTCCTTTCATGTCTCTCACCCTAACCTTTTATCGATAAACAAAAAAGAAGTGGGAAATTAAATAAATTGTAACATCACTAAAAAGAACGCATGTTATAGAAAGAATTAATAAACAAATCCTAGAAATTTTAATAGTTTTAAGGGAAAATGAATACAATAAAAAAAATTAAGTTTTTGGGTAACATATATATATATATAGTCCCTCTATAATAGCCAAATGCCATTTCTAAATATAGTTCCTTATAGTTATAGTTCTTGTAGTTACTTAAAAAAATTTTTTTTTGGTAAACAGGATTACTCCCGTTTTGACACGTCAACCAATAAAATAGCTCTAAATTTAAAAAAGGTATTTGAGATACTTTAACCCTTTCATGGGCCATTTATTTTACTTTCGAATTTTTCGCAGTATTTTATGTTTTATTAACAATTAAACAATAGCATTTATGAGGAAATATATTTTATTTTTACATTTAAATTTTAGGGGTGGGAAGAATACTTCCCAAGAAACCATTCGTCATAAAAAAAAAATTACATTTAATGGCGATTATTTGTGCCATGAAAAGATGTGAAGCATGTTGCAATCCACAACGGGACATCACATTCTGCCCACATGTAGCGGGTCCTCCTTTCTTGTCCCTTTCTGCGGAAACCATCTTTGGTATATGATTTCTCATCTGGAACAACACACTTCTTTGCTTCTTGCTGCTATTAGCTGAAGAGCTAATGCTATAAGCCTTCGTTCAAAATAAAAAGTGATGTCATAGGTAACTGCCTAACGAACTACACTCATGTCCATAAATTAAGGATAATTCAGAATCACACAGAAATTGAACTCTAAAATAAAAATTTCACCTGTAGAATTATCGCACACATCTTGAAGAAGAATATGCAAATTACAGGAAACCACCAGATGGCGCGGATAGTACATCACAATGACGAGAGTGTAAGGGGGTATATAAGGAATGGTGACAAAGAAGTAAAATTGTTCACAAGCGCTTTAAAAGCCTTTCAGTGCAATAACCGCATAGTTATGGCACAAAGGAAGCATTTGGATGATTTTTTACGTGGTAGAATTATTGGACGACTGGGATGTGGACGTATGCGAGGAACTTGGAATCGCCCAGAGTGTCATCTCCAGGCTTTGGCAACGATTCCAAGATGATGGTAATGTGAGTAGATGTTACAGCACAGGTCGCCTCCGAGTTACAACGCCGAATGAGGACCGGTATTTGGCAGTTACTGCCAAAAGCAAAAGACGGAGCACAGCATCAGACCTATCTCGTCAGCTCTCTTCAGCTACCGGTACGACAGTTTCAAGGCAGACCGTGTACAGACGCTTAGGGCACATTGGTCTATATGCTCGTAGGCCTGTCAGATGTGTTCCCCTTACCGCAACTCACTGTCGCCTGCGATTAACCTGGAGTAGAGAGCATGCATTGGGGACACCGTAACAGTGGTCTTGTGTGATGTTTTCCGACGAGTCCAGGTTTAGTTTGCAGTCTGATTCTCGCCGGACTTTCATATGGAGAGCGCCAGGTACCCGTTACCACCAAAAGAACACCATTAAACGACACCGTTACGGTGGTGCAGGATGGCTCGTTTGGGGAGGAATTATTCTTGGTTCCAGAACTGACCTGCATATTCAGAATGTAACGATGACAGGTTACATCTATCGGGATGTCATTCTGGAACAACATGTACGTTTGTTCCGGGGCGCCATGGGTGCTGAATTTCTGTTTATGAATGACAACGCCCATCCTCACCGTGCAAACATTGTAGACAAATGCCTTCAATCGGAGGATATCACCCGTATGGATTGGCCAGCATACTCACCGGACTTGAATCCAATAGAGCATGTGTGGGATATGCTTGGCCGACGAATTGCAGCCCGTCAACCCCCTCCCACCTGTTTACCGGAACTTCGGAGGGCATTGCTTGATGAGTGGTGTAATATTCCCCAAGATCAGATTGATAATTTGATACTCAGCATGCGTAGGCGTTATAAGGCTTGTATTGCATCGTACGGGAGACATACTCCGTATTAATCATCATACTAACTATGTTATACTGATTTTTGTAAATAGGTTCTTTTTTGAAATTTGCTCCAGGGAGTAAAAATCGCAATTTTTATTAATTATGTCAAACATATAGCATCTTTTTTGCTCTTTTCCTTTTGTTTAATAAATAGACTTTACAAATAAATCAAATTTGTTTTGCTTCTGTCTCTTTCTTTGCCTGAACTTCATTATCCTTAATTTATGGACATGAGTGTAAATGTTCTAATTTTTCAAATATACAAATTGTACATGGCTTTTATTTATGATGCTATAGCATTTTTACATTTCACTGTTACCAATGCATTATGTTTAATAACTGGTATATACACTCAAGAGCCAAAACATTATGACCATCCCTACATTTTGCAAGGGACTCGCCTGGATGACGTGGAAGGCACGTGATCGGGGGAAGTGGTATTTAACTGCAGCTGGAGAGTCTGAAGAATCATTCTTTCACTTACTTTTGTGTGTGATGGGAAAGGCTGCGGATCTAAGCGACTTTGATAGAGGGCAAATTGTAATGGATCGGAACAAGTATTTCCGAAACTGCATGACTCGCGGGTTGTTCGCGATCTACAGTTGTTAGTACTTATGCAAAGTGCATGAATAACGGTGAAACCAGCAGTAGACGGCATGGTGTTGGATGTCCACACCCTATCAAAGAAAAAGGTCGTCGGAGACTGTCTCGCATGGTGAAGCAAAACCGGAGCCAGACAGTGGCTCAGCTGACAGCCCAATACAATGCAGGGCCAAGTCGTATAGTATCAGAGCACACTGTTCAGCGGACACTGTTGGATACGGGGCTACGTAGCAAACGTCCCACTCGTGTGCCTTTGCTGACCAAGCGTCATCGCCAACTGCACCTGCGCTGGACCCCGGAACATCGCGACTGGTCCATGGATCAGTGGGAGAGTGTTGCTTGGTCAGATGAATTACGGTTTGTAATTCATCACGCCGATGGACGAGTCAGGATACGCCGTCTTCCAGGCCAACAGTTGCTCCCTCAATGTACAGTAGGTCATACAGAAGCCGGTGGGGGCGGTATTATGCTTTGGGGGACGTTCTCTTGGGCGTCTCTGGGATCCGTAGTTGTGGTAGAGCAGACCATGAATGCTACAGGGTATCTGAGCATCATTGCGGACCAGTTGCACTCTTACATGGCCTCTGTTTTTCCAGCTGGAAATGGAATGTTCCAACAGGACAACGCCCCGTGCCACAAGGCTAAAATTGTGTTGGAGTGATTCCAGGAACATGATGCTGAATTTCAGTTAATGTCCTGTCCGCCTAACTCACCGGATCTCAATCCGATAGAACACATTTGGGATGTCATGGGACGGCAGCTCAGAGTTCAAAGACCATCAATTCACAATATCTCAGATTTGCGTGACCTTTGCTTGAACATCTGGTACAATCTGTCTCCGGCCATCTACCAAGGACTTGTGGCATCCATGCCAAGGTGGGTTGAGGCTGTGTTGCGCGCCAAAGGTGGGCCAACTCGTTATTGACAGGTGGTCATAATGTTTTGGCTCTTGAGTGTATGCTTACATTTTTTTTACACAAACTACCAAAATCTAGGTCTATTAAGATTAACTGCAAGCGCATTACATATTCAGAATTTAATTTGTTTCTATACTTTGTTTTTGTATCCACTCATGTGAAAAATATTTTTCACTTATACTCATTGCTCTATATGGCATTAAAATGTTCATAGAAATATTGTGTATTTTGCAGGAATTTAATCTTTTGTTGCAATTGCAATATAAGATTTACGAGCGGAATTGTTTAAATTTAGATTTTTTAACATTGAATCTTTTGATATGATGTTTCCCTCTCCTTCGTTGAAGGCGGTTTTTCAACAAATGAAAAAAGGTGCGTTTTCCATTTGAAAAACATTACTTTTGAAAAAAAGACATTGTATTAACGAGTATAAAATCATCTTGTGGAACCACGGGCAAATAAACAGCAAAATATTCATTATCTAGTAGGTAATGTATGTATAAAAATAAATTGAATTTATATTCTTTTATTATATTATAAGTTTAAAAAGTATTGCAAAATAATATTATTGCGTACAAATTAAATTTTCAGTTTCTTAATGATGAGGATGACCTTTAAATTCTTGTGGGTATACAAACTTCATAGAGAAGTTTGCATACCCATTTATAAGTGTCTTTCCTTTTTTTTATTGTGACTCGTGGAACGCCTGGGCATGCCTTGTGGAACACAGTTTAAAGACCACTGAACTAGACCAGCGGTCTGCAAACTTTCGGAGTGAAGCGAGTCAGTAAACATTAATGTCACGCTATAAAGTTGCACGAGGGTTATTGGTGACGGAGCTCGTCATTTTGAACAATGGTCAAGTGACGAGGACGGCACCTGAGCTGGCACCCCCTCTCCTAGCTTCCACACCACACCTACGGGAGGACGTTTGAGCCTCGATAAATTTTCCGTACATCGGCGTCCTCTGCACTGTGGATCTTCAGCAGTTCTTAGCTTCAACTCATGATACGCTGGCCACCAGTCTGTTACCTTGACCACTAGGCTAACGTGGCCACAAACTTTGGGAGAAAAGAGACAACTTGTTAGTGAAACAATCAAAGAGCCATTTTTACAAAGAATCGCATAAGCATAAGCAGCAAGGGAATCACTGATAGCAGTCGCGATCAAAACCGTCGTGCTCTAATTAATACTTTTTATGATGTTTATATAAAGCCTTACACACACAAAGTAACATTTTCCATTCCTTCCAACACTAAGAATCATCTCAGAGATACTTTTATTTCTGTGGTTTAATGCAAGAACAACCATTGTCAAAATATTGTTGAGAATTGCCTCGTGTAAACATTTTTCCTTTAATAAAGTACCGCAAAAGCTTTATTCCGAAATTTCATGATTATACTGATTATTAAAATTTACTTTGACTGTTTTTGCATAAAAAGTCATTTTAACTCTCTTTTTATTGACCCTTAAGTCACACACACACACATAAAAAGGAATGTACATTTGTCATTTTTGTTGGTGTTTATGCGTATCTCTTGCTCACATTCAATTCTCATTCATATATGAAAATAAGCACACGTTTCTGGAAATCTCAGGAATGTCCCAGACGGCATTTCTACCAATAAATTACACTTTTACTGCTTTATAGAACTTATTTTAATATTTTCACTGATTTTCAATATACTTTGTCAATGAAAAGAGCAATTTAATACTTAGATTTTAAACCAGACAACTGTTTAATTGTAGGAATGAAAATAAAATAATTTTTTTCAATAGATACGAGAGCTGGTCAGAAAAAAAGGTTACAAGCCGAAGCATTTGAAAACTACATATTGTGGAGAAATTTTATTTCCCCAGAGTGGAGACAAATGGTGTTACTTGTCATACAGCTGGTTTTCGGGTATGTAGTGAAAGTTCCCAGATGGTTCAGGACGACTTAAATGGCAAGAGCTTAGGAAATTGGTCTGGTTTGGAAGGACGAGCTGTGATTCTATTTTTATGGGCATAGAATGTGTCCGCATCTAAGAGAGAGCAGAGCAGAATGAGCAGACAACATATAGCGAAATGGTGTCACTCTTTTCAATCAGGCAGACAGGATGTCGAAAACCGCAATATGGCAGGGAGCAGTCAGCCAAACTCTTCAACGACAGAAATCAACTCGGCACGAATTGAAGAAATGATTCAAAATGATCGACGGGTAACTCTGAGCGAAATCTCGTCAGAGCTGAGATTGAGCTATGGTAACGTACAGCATATCGTTTCTGATGTGCTGCGATATTCCAAGACAGTGCTGTGAAAAGATCCGCCGAGACTTGGCTCAATATGAACAGGGACCTGATTTTTACCAAGATGAATTAAACAAATTGGTTCTGAGTTCTGAAAAATGCCTAAATAGATTTGGTGATTATGTCGAAATGTGATAAGCACGTATGCCTCTTAATTCCCTTTTGTATTTTCTGTCTATTGCCAATAAACATTTCTTTATTCGGCTTGTTACCTTTTTTTCTGATCAACCCTCGTAATTATAAAAGAAAAAGGGGGAAAACACATGATATTTTTTGGTACATATAATTGTTTTTTAATAAATCTTACAACTAAAGGCCTGAAGAATCGCAACCGTCTTTACAAAGAGCTGAGGTTTGCCGATCCTACATTAGACGAATCTATGAAATGTCAAAAAAGGGGAAGAGGTTAAAAATTCGGTGGGTATATTTGTTTAGCTTCGAGATAAATATAATAGCAAATAATTCTATTAAAAAGATTAAGTTAATAAAATGGAACATGATTCTTCATAAAATTTCAATTAGAACGATTTGAATAAAAAAAAACTACGAGCTAAATTTATTGAGTTAAATATATTCCTCTCGAAACGGTTTTAAAATTACTAAAAGTATACAATTTTTAGTTTTTTATATATTAAAAGAATTTTGGTTTTACTTTTAACGTCATTTGTTTTGAAAGCTTTGAACGATATCTAACCTACCAGACAAATTTTGTTAAAGAAATTTACATTGAATTTTTAACAAAAAATTTTATATAACGATATTACCTATAGTTTTATGACTGAACATTCTTTTAAATTTAAATTGTTTAGCTTTTTTCCATAAACATAAAGAAAATTAGAAAAATTAAAAATCTGTCTGTGGGGGTGAGCCTCCTAACCCTACCCCCTTATGTACGCCACTTTGTAGAACCAAAAGCAGAAAGCAGAGTACATCGATTTTCTTCAAATACAAATCTCTCCAACACATCCAACATCAGCTCTTAATTATTTTTCACATTTTTTCGTTATTCCGTAAATTTTTCTTTCTACTATTCTGATGATGTTGGTTCAATAAGCTCCATTTCAAAATTATGTACTTCCATTTACTCAAAGATTAACAAATTTGTTTCATGGTGTAGAGCAGTAATCCCCAACCCCTGGGCGTGACCCTGTACCGTTCCGTGGATCAAATGAAACTGGGCCGCCCAAGGAACATTAAATTATTTCCATTTTATGTACTGTGAAGCTAAAATGCTACTTCTCAACAACAACAAAACACGAACTAGTAAGGAATGGATTCGCGATCCATTTGTCAACAAATCTGTTGAATCTAGCATACATGTGCAAGTAGATCAACTGCTGGGGATTGTAAGAGACGCCGGCCATAAAATTACGTTCGAAACAACAGCTCTCCCCGGGTTCTGGATTAAAGTCATGGTTGGATATCCTGAGATTTCCAACACATCACTTAAATCCTTATTGCCGTTTCCGATTATCCCTCTGAGATGAGTTTTGATGGAATGCCAAAGTCATTCATTGCATTAAGTAAATTGCTTCTATTGACACTATCAAAAGCGGATTTGAAGTAAATAAAAGAGATGGTATGTTTCAATGTTCAATTCTATTGTTTTCTCTATAATCTGCCGTAAACAAAAAATTTAGTCTTTGGTAGATCGTCCAATGTACAAGATATCAATTGTATTTAGATACACTTATGTGCATAGTGCTTTATCTTAACAACATAAAAAAATAATTCTGCTTTCTTTTGCTTCAAAACTAAGGAACATTTGTTGCATTCACTTCACATCTCTCGACTTGTTTACATTGTCAAATTTTAGACTAGTTGGTGAGATTCCGTTCCTGTTTATACCTCATAGACCAGGGGTCGGAAACCTTTTTTGATGTAGCGTGCCAAACCAATCTACCAACCAATCTAGGATTCAGCGTGCCACACAGTAAAACATTTTTTAAACAAATCGATTCCCCCGATCATGCATGCAGAGTTAGAGAATATAGGTCAATAATATAGATTTACAAGTTTTATTACATACTAATTTTGCATCATTAAAAAAATATATTACCAAACATAAAAATAAACAGCATAAAATATAAACATTTCTTCACAACAAAAAAAAATTAATATTCTAATTTAATAATAAATAAAATTAATTTCTTAATAGAAATAAATTCTTATTCAGAAATAGACAACATGAAATATAAGTTAGTTATAGTTAAATAAAAATTTTAATGCGAATCTAGTGCTTGCACCGCTCAGTTTCATATCGCAAAACCAGGGGTGTAATTTGTGACTTTCAATTTGACACGATTTTGAGCGCATTTAGTTCTTAAACAATTTCTTTGTGAACTCGAAATATTTTTCATGTGAGGAAAGATGTTTTACTTAGATATGTAGAAACAAAAGTGGAAAGCTAAGTAAGTGCAATCTTCTCTCTACAAAATAATTAAATCTCAAATTTAATTATCGAACTAAATTAAATTCGATAATTTACAAAATAGTTGTGAAATTATCTTTTAGTTTTCTTTCAGATTTTTTTCGTAATTTCGTAAATGTCAATAATTTTAGAGATGTTTGTCAAAAATATGGTTCATTACAAATTTATCAACTTCCGTGCACTCAAGAATTGACAAATTTTTTTAGTAGTGCTGAGTGCCAGTGAGAATTGTACCGCGTGCCACAGTCATAGACGATCGACTTCCATTGTGCGACGCTTGTCATTATTTTCATTTTATTTCCCTACTCATAATATTTTACTCTAAAAAATTCTTTCAATAAGTAACAATCAAGAATTTATTTTAATCTCCATAATCATGAAAAGGGGTCACAAATATTTTACGTTATATAAAACCTTTCACATGCCCGTTTAAGTTGCACACGCATCCCCAAATTAATTGTATTTTCCCAGAATCCTCTCGGCAGTCACATAGACTTTCAGGGGTCCGTAGAAACCACTTTGAGAGCCTATGATTCAGTCGAAAGGCGGCAGTCGGGTTATGAGATTATGAGTCACATTTATTTGTTATGAGTTATCGATGGTACGAATGCTGGACACAACATATGCAAAAGAGGATTGCAGTTGGGGTTTACTATTGCATAGGGGTTCAGACCATCACGAAATCTTAAAACTTTATTGGCCCTAGTGGGTCTCCGAGCCCACAAAGCTCCTTTCGCAGAAAATAAGCAACATGTTTGTTTCAAATGATTCCACTGTTTCCCGGTACCACTAAAACGAAAATTTACGAGCAATGCAGTCGCTGACTAGTAACTCAATGAGCAATGAGCTTCATGTCAAAAATATACAACCCAAAATTTCCTATGACTCGCGGTGGGAATTTTGGGCAACGGCCCGAAGAAACGATTTTGACCAAAACACTCATAATAAATAGTTTATTTTTTCCTCTAGGAATGTGGAGACGACGGTGTAGAACAAAGCCCGACACATCCAGAACCTGATTGGTTGGAAACGGAAGTGATAGCCGGTTTCAGGGTGTGGCAAATTCTCTTCTTGGTGTGTGCTGGTATGGGTACACTTGGTAAGAAAATGCACAGTTTTGTATTTATGGAATCCCAAGTTGATAGACAAACATTTATCTACAAGAATCATAAGAAATTTTGTACAGCTTATATCAATTAATCTCCAATAGTACTTAAAAAAAAAATATATCAGAGAACAACATCTAAAAGCTACAAGATTTTTAAATATGCAGTGTCTCAAACAATTGAGAATACACCTTACTTTTACTTTATTAATTTAACTTTCAAAATAATTAATACATTACAAAAAAATACAAACATGTTTTTATTTTTACAAAAAACAAATGGTTTAATTTAAAGTAAAAACAAGTAATAAAAAAAAATTATAAGTCAATTCCTACTTAGGTTAACAATTAAAAGTTTTATTTTAGTTACTTTTTATTAAATAGTTACAATTATAATATTAAGTGACAAAATAGAAAGAGATTTTCCATTTTCCCTTCTATATAGGGTGTTTTGGACTATTTTTTTTTTCTTTGTTACTGTTTATTCATTAATTAAATTTATTTATTCTAATAAATAGTGTAATAAAAACTTCACATTTTTAGAAATTAGGCCATCCCAGGTGGGATTCGAACCCACAACCTTTGGATTAGAAGTCCAACGCGCTACATCCATTGCGCGACAGGGACACAAGGAAAAAATTTTCTTTCCATATATGATATGGACTATTATTTTTGTTTGTTACTATTTATTCGTTTTTTAAATTTTATTAATGAATTAATAATTAAAAAAACTGTATTAACATCAAGTATCATCCACTACAAGTTTAAAAAATGTATATAAACTTAAATGGATGAATAGAAAGTATTTATTAACGATTAAAAATTTGAACAAGATATATATATAGGGAGAAAATGAACTAATAGTAGAAATTGTATTAAGAACAATTGATGGAAAACTTCCATATTTAAAAGTTTTAGACGCATTTTAAATAAACATATGCAGAGAGATTTTTACCTCAAAAAAAAAAAAAAAAATAAAGAACACATCAATGAGGGAAATTATCACAAGTGTGTTTGAAGATTTACCCTAACTTCGAATATAATGTCATTCATCTCAGAATTATTTCAAAAATAGAATGATTTCTACTCCGGTGTTATATTACAGAAGACTTTATTATGGTATTTCTCTGTTTCCAGTGATAGTAGCGTGCTGTGTGACTCGTTGGCGCATTCCACACACCCGCCAAGAAATCGAAGCCAACCATCGCCGCAACCAGATCACGCAGCTCTTCCGATGTCATCTGGACAGACTTACGGTAGACGAGGTGGACCTTCTCTGGGGTGAGTGTGCCTTAGTATTATTGGGAAGCAGGTGTGATTTATTGATACATATTTATTATAACAATCCTGGAGAAATAGGAATTTCTAGGAAGAGCTTATCGATCAGTTGATTGATTGCTTATTAACGTCGGACTCTGAAGGTACACGGTGGGACTGCGGTAGCCTGGTGTTCATGGTCACGAACTCATGACCAGGATGTCACAGCGTGAGTCCTCGTACCACGAAGTACCCACCGTGTAGAGAGGGCTGATGCACGTTAAAGCTATCGAGGCTCATAGTTTTTCCTTGGCGTGGTGTGGTAGTTAGAAGAGTGGGGTGTCAACTCAGGTGTCGTCCTTGTCATCTGACCATGGTCACCAGTTCCATCGTCCTTCACCAATAGCCGTCGTACCGCTTTATATAGTGCGCGAGGTTAGTAAACACTCACTCATTCATCGGAAACTACGGAGGGCTATTGACAAGGGGCTTCATAATTTAGAACTGCGGCCAAATGACAAAGGTGTCACTTGAGCTGACATTCCACTTTCCACATCATGCACACTGAGTACCGACAGATTTAACGTACATCAGCCCCGCTTCATGACAAGTTGTTGGAGGTACCAGGACAGATACGGGCAAAAATGTGTGATACAAAAAGATTTTTTTGCTGTCATATCCATCCTTTCTCTTATAAAAAGTGGCTGCCGTAGCCTGGTGAAAATGGTCACGAACTCGTGTCTGGCGTGTCCAGGATTCGAGTCCTCGTGCCACTGAAGACAGTGTAAGGAGGCTGATGTACGCCAAATCTGCCGTGGTTCAAAGCACTCCCGTTGCCGTGGAGAGTGAGTAAATATTAACGGTCGCTCTGTTCAGCTACACAAGGGCTTTTGGCGACGAACCGCGTAATTTTGAATCATGGTTTAGTGATGCGGATGACACCTGAGCTGGCACCCTTCTCTCTTAACTACCACACCAACGGGAGGATGTTTGAGCTCTCGACAGATTAACGTGCATCGCTCCCCTAAACGGCGGGTCTTCAGTAGTACTGGGATCGAACTCATGACACTCTAACCATGATCCGATGTCTTTACCACTTGGCTACCGCGTGGCCACCAATTGGGCGTGGTGAGGAAATTTGGAGAGAAGGGTGACAGCTGAGAGAGAGAGAAGTGTCGTTCTCGTCCTTGACAGAGGTTCAAAATTACGTGGTCCGATTATCCCTCTTGTTGCTGTATAGTGCGACGTAATAAATTCACTAATTTCTCTCATAAAAGTTGAATCAGTTAAATAATTCTTATTTAATTTAATTTAACCAATCATGTGTAGATAAATTAAGAATTGTGGTTTCAATAACAGTTAAAGCAATCGCATCTGTCCATAAATTTTAAGTAAATGTCTAATAAATTTAAAGGCAATCAAAAAGCAAAATTAGTAACACAAACTAGCAACAAAGTGATTTCATAATTAGTTCCTAGTGACTCGAACTCACCGATCAAACACACCAGTTCCAAAAATATTCAGAGTAAACAAAATACAAGCTGACAATTCCTTTTGGGAAAATTTTTGAAAATAACCATTGATTCATTAAGGAATGGGATAAATCATAACATTAAGTAATCGGTATTAACGAACTTTTGTTCTATAGCTTAACTTTGAAAAACTGAATTGTAGTACTTGGGGAAAAAAAATTAACAGCTGTTTTTTCCAAGAGAAGACCATTTAAAAACGTGTTCCATATCTTGTGAAAAGATCAGAGTGACATACTTCCAAAATAAAATTACTGAACATTGATTTTACACGGTAATTTAAGAATTATTTTAACTTAAAATATTCAAAGGTGATCAGTAAATCTTAATATACCACTTATTTATTTACTTCATCAAATCTGCTGAAATGTCGCGGGGCCATTTTTTTTTTTTTTTTTAATCCAATAGGAAGATCGTTTCCTATTTTGATTTCTTTTTGATTAACAACGTATTTGCTATTGACATATCAAGATTGGCTTTTTTTTTTGTGTTACATATAATATGCATATATTATAAAACTAGCTGTTACCCGCCCGCTTCGCTGGGTATTTCATGATGTTTTATAAATTTTTACTGCTTATATATATGTATAAATTACTGATATCTAAGTCCTAGCATTAACAATTCGATTGGAATTGAAAAATATACTTATACCTGTAACTGTCACCTGTTGATAAAAAAAGGGCAGAACTCATCTAATTTGTATTTCTAAAAATCTCTAAAATTGAAGCATAGAATGATGTTTGCTCTTTCGTAACTCCAAAAACCAAGTGGATTCCCGCAAAACCAATTTTCGGTGATCTCTACTTCCGTAAATTGAACATGCAAGCCAAATTTCAAGTCTAAATTCTAACAGAAAAAAGCAAAAGTTTTACTATAAATATCCCCGTAATCCCGTTGAGAGCCGTTTTCCAAAATAACCGCTCTTAGCGGATTTCAATTCAACAAAAGAAAAATGCAAACCAAATTTCATATTATAGTCCTTGTAGCTCGAAAAAGTATTTTTTTTTGTCAATGCGTCCCAGTAACCCCTGCAACCCCCAGAACTTGATTTGCTTAAAATTTATTCTTAGTGGATCCCTATTCAACAAAAGAAAACATGCTTAACAAATTTCAAGTATATGGGTCTAACAATTAAAAACAGGAATTTTTTTCTGTAAGTCCTCTTGACCCCTCGCAAACATCTTTGGGGTCAATTTTTCATTTTACTCTTTGTTAGAGGAACTCTATTTCATGAAAGAACATGCCTACCCAATTTTCAAGCAGGATGATCAAATAGTTTAAAAATGGAAATATTTATCGATTACGCCTCTTAATCTCCGAAATTAAACTTAGTAGTTGATATTCGTGAAACCCATTTTGTAGCGGTTCTCTACTTTACGAAAGGAATCTGCTTATCAAATTTCAAGGACTGTACGTCTAACAGTTTAAAAATGGGGGTAATTGTCTATAACGCCACTTGAGCCCCCGCAACGCCATTTTCTGGGTCTGTTTCACAAAACCCATTTTTGTAGGGGAACTGCACTCTATGAAAGGAATCTGCTTAAAAATGCAAAAAAAATTATCAACAACGCCCCTTTGAACCCCGCAACACCACCTAGGGGTCGATTTCACAAACACATTTGCAGTGTATTTCTATCCTATGAGAGGAATCTGCTAACCAAATTTCAAGGACTGTGAGTCTAATAGTTTAAAAAAAAGAAATAATTATTTATATCTGCCCTTAACCCCTCGCAACACCCCTTGGGGGTCAATTTTCTGCAAACCCGTTTTGTAGCGGATATTTACTCCATGAAAGAAACATTCCTACCAATTTTCAAGCAGGTAGGTCAAATAGTTTTAAAAACGAAAATATTTATCTCTTACGCCACTTATTCCCCTGCAACGCCACTTAGAGGGTCTGTTTTCACAAAACCTTCTTAAAGCTGATCTCTACTCTATGAAAGAAATCTTTTATCAAATATAAAGACAGTGCGTCTAATAGTTTAAAAATGGAAATAATTATCTATAACGCCCCTTAAGTCCCCTCAACGCCACTTGGGGGCAATTTTCACGAACCTATTTTAGCGTATCTCTACCCTATGAAGAGGAATCTGCTTACTAAGTTTCAAGATGTACGTCTAATAACTTAAAAATAGGAATTTATAACGCCCCTTAAACCCCCGCAACACCCCTTAGGGATCAATTTTCCCAAAACCCATTTTGTAGCGGATATTTACTTCAGGAAAGAAACTTACTTACCAATTTTCAAGCAGGTAGGTGAAGTAGTTTTAAAAACGGATATATTTATCTATTACGCCCCTTAATCCCCCGCAACTCCACTTAGAAGTCTGTTTTCACAAAACCCGTTTTGTAACTGATCATTATCTACGAAAGGAATCTATATATCAAATTTAAAGACAGTGCGTCAAATAGTTTAAAAATGGAAATAATTATCTATAACGCCCCTAAGACCCCGCAACGCCACTTGGGGTCGATTTTCAGCAAACTCATTTTGTAGCGGATCTCTACTCTCTGAAAGGAATCCGCTTACCCAATTTCAAGATTACGTCTAATAACTTAAAAATAGGAATTTGTAACGCCCCTTAAACCCCCCGCCACCGCAACACCCCTTGGGGGTCAATTTTCCCAGAATTTCATTTTGTAGCGGATATTTACTCCAGGAAAGAAACTTACCTACCAATTTTCAAGCAGGTAGGTGAAGTAGTTTAAAAACGGATATATTTATCTATTACGCCCCTTAATCCCCCGCAACGCCACTTAGAAGTCTGTTTTCACAAAACCCGTTTTGTAACTGATCATTATTCTACGAAAGGAATCTATATATCAAATTTAAAGACAGTGCGTCAAATAGTTTAAAAATGGAAATAATTATCTATAACGCCCCCTAAGCCCCTGCAACGCCACTTGGGGTCGATTTTCAGCAAACTCATTTTGTAGCGGATCTCTACTCTCTGAAAGGAATCCGCTTACCCAATTTCAAGATTGTACGTCTAATAAACTTAAAAATAGAAATTTAACGCCCCTTAACCCCCCGCCCCCGCAACACCCCTTGGGGGTCAATTTTCCAAACCCATTTTGTAGCGGATATTTACTCCAGGAAAGAAACTTACCTACCAATTTTCAAGCAGGTAGGTGAAGTAGTTTAAAAACGGATATTTATCTATTACGCCCCTTAATCCCCCGCAACGCCACTTAGAAGTCTGTTTTCATAAAAACCCGTTTGTAACTGATCATTATTCTACGAAAGGAATCTATATATATCAAATTTAAAGACAGTGCGTCAAATAGTTTAAAAATGGAAATAATTATCTATAACGCCCCCTAAGCCCCTGCAACGCCACTTGGGGGTCGATTTTCAGCAAACTCATTTTGTAGCGGATCTCTACTCTCTGAAAGGAATCCGCTTACCCAATTTCAAGATTGTACATCAAGTAGTTTAAACATGGAAACAATTATTATTAAAGCCCTTAACCCCCGTAACGCCCCTTGCGTTTCGAATTTCGGAAAATCCTTTCTTAGCTGATGTCTACTCTATCAAGGAACATGTCTACCAAATTTCAAGTCTGTAGGTTGAATAGTTCCAGAGATTTCGTGATTAGTCGTCAGTCAGTCAGTCAGTCAGTCAGTCAGTCAGTGAGTGAGTCGCTTTTTCTCCTTATATATATATAGA
>BMAO01038255.1:0-26443 GCA_019973975.1 Trichonephila clavata | reverse complement strand
TTAATTAGATTGTAAAGATTTTTTCAATGTTCTTACTTGTAAATACTGTTTTTGTTTGTTACATCCTAGTTTTAATTAAAAGGTTAATTCTATTTCGAATTGATTATTTGCATCATATTTCGAACATTGAACCACCAAAAACAAAAACGACAAATAGGTCATCCCTACGTCTTTTCAAAAAAATAAGCTTCTAAATCCTTTTTTCTTAATTAATAACGAAAATATATATATATTTACGTAAAAATGCTCACGTGACATACTTAAAAATCCCTACCACAATGCTCGTTTTAATCTTTCCCTTCCCGAAATAACAAAACCCTGAAGGGTAAGAAAAAATCGATACTCCCGAAATGAACGTACGTCGATTGCAGGTCACCCACGTGCACGAATTTCATTCTAGTCCATGGCCGTGCGTATCTAGTGACCCCCTGAGCGCCGATCGATATACGTTTCTCCGGGAGTGACCTTGCAACCACTCTGGGGCAGTGACCTTCTGGCAAAGAGCCTCATCTTGCTGCTCCCCCATCCCACTGCTGGAAAAGGGTCATTGGCAACCTCTCGCCTTTGAATGTCATATATAATGAGTGATTAGGGTTGAAAGGACCGAGAAGGTGCATGTTTCGTGCTTTTATTATGCCTACTGGATTGTGGAGGAATAAAGATGATAGAGATGAGGATATTTTTAAAACTACTTAATTGATAATATATTTTAAAGATGAGCCAGAAAATATTTGAAACGAGACTGAAAATTAAGATATGCTTATCCTAGTGATACAGTGTAAAGTGAAAAAAAATAAGCATACAATTTGTTATAAAAAAAAAGCAACGGATATATATAAAAAATCCTATTTTTATATACTTTGAAAAATGCAATATTTAAATGTAAAGTATTAGTTTTATTTCATTAGCTTTTTTAATTTTAAGAAATGCAATATATTTTTACTTTATAGAGTAATTATTATTAGGATTTAATATAGTTAATTTGTTTTTTTTTCCTACTGTCAGAACTCAACTGTTAGTAAAAATGAAAATCATGACACATATTTTTTCCATGCGTGATTTTTATATAGAGGTGATAACTTTTTGAAACTTGAAACTGAACATCTTTTTTTTAAAAAAAATAATAAGTTTACATGGAATTTCACCAAATTTTGCTAATTTATTTATTTATAAAATCTACTTCGCATACTTATGTATCACAGTATTTTATATATATATATATTTCAGGAAACACCTAACTTAATTGCGGGATCCTTCAAAATTTGTGCAAAGGTCGATAGACGAACAAATAATTTGAAAACAATATTTTGATATGATATCAGCTACAATAAAAAAGATATTTATTAGCATAAGTATTTTATTCCTTGATTTTTTTTTCAATTATCATACACATTACTAACTGTAATATAAAATTTCAACATCTATAACTAAAAATTAACCAATGATCAGCCATGACAAATAAAATTAGAATATTGAAAAAATTTTATTGATTATTTTACATTGAAAGATTAAATAGTAAATTTTAGTTTTACCCGATATTTGATTTTTATTTTCATTTTTTATTAAATATTTCTATAGAATTATAAAATACTTCACTGTACAACCATAAATAAAAGGAAAAAAAATGATATCTGGAATTCTTATCACATTGCATACATTATATAGAAAGCAAAAAAAAAAAAAAAAAAAAAAAAAAAAAAAAAAAAAAAAAAATCATTTTGAAATTTGTTTTTTTTTAAGTTTGGTCTATTTTTATTTTGTGATCTTTGCAAGTAAATAATATGCATGTAAAGTAATTTTCAGAAAAGATTGTTTATTGATTGATCAATTTTTTATTAACATCAACTACGAAAGTACAGAAGGTTGTTTACACTTTATGGAAACGATTTTGATAGTTAATTTTTATCAATAAATACCATACTTGTTGTAGAAATTAGCTTTTATCTGATAGCCATGATTCTTGATAATAGCTCAAGCTCAAATTTTCCAGAACAGTAAATTTTTTCTTAATACTATCGTGCAAATTTTTCTCCATTCCTCTTGAACCGTTTTCCAAATCCATTCAATGTTCTTGAATGCCGTTTTCCTGAGAACTGAAAGCATGAAAGTCAATTGCAGAAGCGTAGGATAGTTTTACACGTATTTCATCAAATGGGATACGTTTTATTCCTATTTCTGATTCTTTCCTTACTAAATAAGCGGCAATTGATTTAGATGTGTGACTAGAAGCTTTGTCCGTATGAAGCTCAACTAAATCAATGTCCTTTCTATATAAAGGTTGAATTTCTTCTTTTAAAATTGGATATAAAATATTCTGCTGATAGTAGAGTGAATTAATTTTGGCTTGAGACTTTTTTGATTTTTAATTTGCCGTTGTTAGAAAACCCTGCAACTATCATGAATCTCTTTGGGAACTTTACTGTACACTGACGAGCCATTTCGTACGGTCCTTCCCGTCAGTTGAGCGATAGAAAATTGATCTTCTTTTACTACAGTCACTTAAATATACCCAAATCTCATCGAGTGTTACCACGAATTTCCATTTTTCAGCAGCTAGGTGTTTTATTACATAATTTTCTACAGTTAGCTTTTCTTTCAGCAATATGTTTGGGCAAAAGCAGATGAACTTTAAGTTTAAACATCTGTTTTAACTTTAAACCTATATGAATGATTTTAATTACAGTTCCACAGGCATTCCTAGTTTCGATTCAATGAATCTTTGAGTTAGAGGATTTTCTTTTAGGATCAGAGACTTTATACTTTCTTGATTGTTGGCGGTGTATGAGCAACCTTATGATGAAGTTTCACGGTCGTGTTTTCATTTTTACTTTCTGCTAGACGCTTTTTCCTTTTCTAATTTAATTTATTACAAATATCTTTGATTTAAAATTAATAACCGAGATTTTTACACCATTTTTTAATTTGTTGATACGCACATTTCTCCTTAGCAAGCATAATTACCTAACCTTCGAACCATATATCATTTTTTGGAGCCATTTTTAAAATAAATCTTTTGTTTTAGATTCCAATCAAAAGAAAATCTCAGCAGACGATTATTCTTCAGTTGACAAAGTTTTATCTCAAAATGCGAACGAGAAAATAAATTACAAAATCGTTTCCATAAAGTGTGAACGAAACTTCTGTACACAGAAGCTATTTGCGGAATGCCCAAATTAACCGAGCTCTCCCGAAGAGGGTTTAGATCTACAAACCGATCCTTTGGGAGACAACCACCCCAACGTCCAGCAGTCTTCATTGAAAAAAAAATCGAAATTTACATTTTAAACAGCAGAAGACAGTAAAATAACAAAATACAAATTTAAAGGTTACTGCACGATATACATACGTGTACATGAACATAATACAAATATACAAAGCTAATATAATAATAATAAAAGAAAATATAAGGGGTATAAGAGATGGAAGAAAGAATATATATATATATATTCCAATTTCTTACAAATTCATTATAAATAATAAAAATTATCCAATGCAAATACACCATACAGATCAAAAGGGAAAAAAACCAGGAAACATGAATAATAATAAAAAGTTTCTTTTGAATCATATTTTCAGTTGATGTCATCACTTCCTGCTGATATTTTTTACTCTTACTTTTTTTAGCTCTCGGTTTAAAGAAAAAGGAATGATTCAGCACCGGATGGAGGGTTATTGGCAACGAAATTCGTAATTTTGAATCCCTTTCAAGTAACAAGAAGAATACCTCAGATGGCGCACTCAACTTTTCAAACTTCCCCGTTACGCCAACGTGAGGACTTTGAGTCTGAAGTGAGTTAATGAGCATTAGCCCTTTTACATGGCGAATCTTGAATAGTGTCAAGACATGAACCCATGGCTGGTCAGAATTAACGCCGTCCACGAGTTCGCGATCATGCCCAATCATCAAACGAATCTTTTCAAGAAGAATCAATTTCTGTTTTAAGAAATGCTAATTTTGAATAAATTTCATTCTTCTACAATCTACGACAGCCAAAATATATAAAAAGTTCCTACTAATACGTTTTTAAAATTTTTAATCATATTTCCCTTTAAAAAAATTAATGCACAGTGTGTGTGTGTGTTCAAAACGAAAATATTACAAAAGACAAATACTGTTTTTCAAATCAAATTTATACGGCATTAATGGAATTTTTTAATTACCAGGGAGTTTACTTGAGTAACCAATTGATTTGGTTTTTATTTACGTCACACTTTGAAGAAACTCTGAGGCTATTGGCAACAAACCTCGAAATTTTCAACCATGGTCAGGTGACGAGGACGATACCTGGGCTGATACCCTCTCTCTAAACTTCTACAGCATGCTTAAGTCACGAACAATTTTTTAACAGTACATTAATTTTGAATCTTGAAAAAACCATTGGTATTCTTTATATTACAGAATTCTTTATATATGAAAATTAAAGGTGAAAATATAAGTCTGAAATTAAAATGATTTTGTCTCCATACTTAATTACAAAAATTAATTTAAAATGAAAAGTAAAACACACATTGCTTGCATTATATAGCTTTAAATATATTATAATTCTCACACATAGCCATATCCCTCAAGAAATTATTACAGTTAGATTAAAGAAAAATTATATAACTCAATGCTTATATATGTATAAAAACATCTAGATATGATTATTTAGAGATGAAACTAGCAGAAATTAACTTTAATGCCAATATTAACCAAAGAAACTTAAATGAGATTTTAGTACAATGAGATATCAAATTAACTTTCAAGAGAAAGGCCCTTACAAACTTATAAGAGAAGAAAAGCATTAAATGTTGAAGAAGGAAAAAAAAAAACAATTTTAATCTTTTTTTCAAGGTGTATGTATATATATATTTATATTAAAGCTTATTCAATTTACCCCACATTATTCCGAAAACTCAGGCATTTAAGCAGAACTAAATAGATACAAATTTTACAACAGAAGCTCATAATATGTATCTTTTAAAATAATTTTCTACAGATTTATACAACATAACTAAAGAATAATTAAGAAAACTAAATTTTGACAATATTTAGAAGCCAATATTGCGTTCTACATCTAATATAGGATAATATTTTGGCATCTTACAATTAATATTTAATGTTTACTAAGTAAAAACAAATTCTAATAACAAGATGGATTATAGACTTTTTTAAAAAAAAATTCTCTTTCTGTCTAATACATTTCTTAACTCACTAAAAGCAGGCATTAATATTTCTAAAATATCTAACCATATTTATTCTTTAAGTAATTGGTCCGTATATCCAATGTTTTGAAAATCATTTAATATCTTGATTCCTCACAATTGCTTTAAATTCTTTGTTATTTATCACTTCCTCATTAAATTACAAACACAGAACTGAAGAACTGAAGTTTTTCTGCGAACAAATAATTAAAATAAATATTTCATCACCTTTAGTACCCCTTTATTCATACCGAAATATTTAAGAGAACCACATTTTGAGTAAGAAATATAATTTAAAAATTTAAGATGTATTTGAAAGTGACTCTTAATCAATACTTTAATCATGCGTGAAGCGATTATTTTCTTTGCAATATTTGTTTCCCTGTTTTATTGTTAAATAGAAATAAAGTCAAATGTTTCATCGAATAATTAACGTGAAATATAGTTATGTCGTCTTGGAACAATAAGTATCTTGGACGGTTCAAATAGCTTTAAGCTTCAGACTTTCAACAAATTGCGTTTTATTTATTAAGCTATTATGTGTCTTAGAATGTTTTGGAATGGTAATAATGCTAATATTTATTCGACGACGAAAGATCGGGAAGACCATCGACTTCAACGACTGAGGGGTCGTCGTCTTTGAAGGTATAGTAATGGAAGGGATGGCTAGTATCCAGCGCAGGTATCATATCGTCTGCAAACGAAAGTCGAATCACTGTCCTCTTTTTCCTCCTTGGAGCAGATTTACAATGGAGTTCCCCTGTTCACTATTCTCATTCAGCACTGGATACTAGCGCTGTTGCCAAACCTTGAAAAAAGAAATTGCAAAAGTCCCTTTACTGTTTCACTTACCCTCGTACATGAAAATGAAGGAAAATAATAAATGCAAAGTAAATAAATGAATAATATCCTCAGTATTTAGTTTTTCAGCATTGATTGATTCATTTAAAAAAAATTCTAAATAGCTACAGCTTTTTTAATATTTACCCATCATCATTACTCAAATATTTAGAATAGTGAATAATATCGAATAGAGAACAAATAGTCAGAATAATTATAGAACAGTGAATAATTTAGAATAGTGAACAAATAAATGAATAATATCCTCAGTATTTAATTTTTCAGCATTTGATTGATTAATTTTTAAAAAAATTCTAAGTAGCTACAGCTTTCTTAATATCTACCCATCCTCATTACTCAAATATTTAGAATAGTACCAAAGCTTGACAATTCATGCACTGAATAAAATATTTAAAATGTTAATATATTTATTTTTTATTGTTGTATATAATTAATGTTAAAATTTTAATAAATTATTTCACACGCGCACACATAACTGTATTCATCAAACTAAATGCGCAATACATTTTGTGTATTGACCAAGGCGCATCAACAACCATAAATTTTTTTTTTTTTTTTTTTTTTTGCACATTTTGAAAATATTTGTTAAGTAAAAAATTTCACAAATTTATATAAATATTTTGAAGCAGTAAATCACTAATAAATATTTTGCAGTTTTTTATGTGTATCGTTTTTTTTAGTAGAAACATAAATAACTCATTTTCATACATTTCTAAATAAATTACAAATGTACTTTCAATGAATAAATCGTCTTTATAAATTATTATCAAAACAAAGTTATCTTTCATTTTTTACAAAAAAAATTCAGTTATGTCACTTCATTTTCAAGCAGGATGTATGCATGCTGCGTAAAAATACACAGACGGGGAAAAACCCAACACACCAAGAAAAAAAAAATATTGTAAAATAAATAAATTTGGACAATACAATTGTCTAGTTAATATGTTTAGTAAAATTTTTAAGATCACAGGTTAGTTTCAGCTCAATAAAATGCTTTTCAAATGTGAAATGCTGTTCCATTAATAGCCAGTGTAACCTCCATAATTTTGAATACAAGCCTGCAAACGCACGTGCATTCAATGATATCCCATACGTGCTCAATTGGAGACATATCTGGTGATCTCGCAGGCCAAAGTAATATGTTAAGACTCTGTACCGCACGTTACGTTACAACAGCGGTGTGAAGGAGAGCGTTATCCGGTTGTAAAACTCCCCCTTGTATGCTATTCATGATTGTCAATGCTATAGTTTGAGTTACCAGACTGACATTCTAATTTGCAGTCAGTATGTTCCAGAAGAGCTAATAACCAGGAGAGCTCTTCTGCTGTCATAGAAAATTGCTCCCCAAACCTTGACTTCAGGTGTAGGTCCTGTGTGTCTAGGTCGCAGACAATTTGGTTGCAGGCGTTCTCCTGGCCTCCTACTGTCGGCCGTCATTGGCACTAAGACAGAACCAACTTTCATTAGAAAACACAACAGATCTCCACTTTGTCCTTCAACGAGTTCTTTCTTGACACCACTGGCGTCGTAAACGGCAATGGCTTGGAGTCAATGGAATACATGCTACAGGGCGCTTGACTCGGAGTTGTCCTTGAAACAACCGATTACTAACAGTTCGGTACGTCACTGTAGTACTAACTGCAGCTCGAATTTCTGCTTCAGACTCAGTACGATGCGCCGTACGCCGAATACGGCAGTCTTTCCTCTCAGTAGTGCCACGAGGCCACTAGGATCCCTATCTTTTTGTGGCAGTACCATCCATTGACCACTGCTCCCAATTATGCACATTGGGTACATTCCGGTCAAGTTTTTCTACAATATCGCGGAAAGAAAATCCATTTTCTCGTAGTTCTATTACACGACCTCGTTCAAACTCGGCAAGCTGTTGTTAATGGCTTCTTCATCATCTAAAAGACATTCTTGGCTAAAATGAATTCAATACTTTACATTTCACATACAAATAACGCTCACGAACTTTACAGCACGCATTTAAAGCAACCCTGATTTGTAAGCTCTGAGTGGCGCTACTAGCCCCACTCTTGAGTACGAAATTTGAATCGATGTCATCTTTCAAATGTATAATTACGCCTACCAAATTTCGTTTATTTAACACAAGTCTTTCTTGGTGATAATAATGATAAAACAGGAGATTCAATTCGTTCTAAATTTTCAGGAATTATTATCACAATTTAAGCCTTGAAAAAAAAATCCTGTTGAGTAGGGGAAAGATATGAAATACTGCAAATGAAATATTTAATCTCATACATGCACACACATCAAATAAATTATGCATTTCATATATCTCTCTCTCTCCTCTTCTGCCTCATTTCTCTTGATTTAGGATATTAAAACGTAATACGTTATAACAAGGTTTTTTATGCTGTCTTTTAATAGATTTTAGTACTTTAAAATATGTGTAGCTTCTTAATGAATAATATTTTTGTGAAAGTAATATAATTTTAAAACAAATTTTATTCTCAACGTTTAAAGCAAATTAAAGCTTTACATATCAGCATAATTTTGAGCAAATATCTGAACTTAAATTTTTTTTATTACTTTGCTTATTTTTTTATTGTAAATTTTCTTACTAATGTGTTTTGAAAATTATTTTTCAACTAAAAATCACATATAGCTTCTTTTTTAAAGATTTCTATACGTTCTTCTATACGTTCTTCTTTAGTCAACATTTTTTAATATTTCCAAAATTAAAAGAAAAGGAAAAAAAATCACTAACTTTAGTTGAATAAAGTATACATTTTTTTACTTATTGCATTAAGCTCTAAAAGCGATATATGTTATTCTCTCCCTCTGGTCAACTGTTTGTATTCATTTATTTTAACACAAAATACAGATGTGATATAGCTTACTCTTTTATGGATTGTTATGTGTTTGAAATAAAATATACCATATATATAACCTATACATTAGAAGATTCATCTGTAACAAGAGAAATAATGGATTACAATATTCACAAAAATGTGAATTGTCGAAATATAATTACTTTTTTTATTTCAATACTCTTAACGAAGATAGTAATAAATCTTAGCATTATTAGAAAATTATTACCAAAACCAGTAAAATTGTCTAAAACTGTCATAAGTACTGACATAATACCTGTTGGAAAACATGTCTAGATTGTTATAAAAAGTCCTTTTATGCATTGAAATAAAATTCTGTGATTTGTATTTAACTTATAATGATACATGAATTGATTCATTTTAGAAAATATCTGTCTAAAATTCTTCGCTTAACTTAGTTTCCGTGAACTAGAGTGAATATATTTCATGAGAACACATCATAGTCTAGAATTTTCAATAGTTTCTAAATTGCAAAGTTATCTCTGCATCACGTAACAGAGTGACCCAAAAGCTGCGAATTAAACTCGAAACACACATATCCTAAGCATGTGGAGGTCGCAGGCTTGCTCGACTGAATCTGGTGCATGATCCTATCTTATTACGTAGTAGCATGATCAGGAAAGTGAGGGTTTGAGTTGTGCATACTGATTACGGCACGTTCCTTGATAGAAAACATGCGCTACTATCAGTACCCACAAATCAGAAAGATCTTGTTTTGAATTAGGAGGTACTACAATATTTCCTTGGAATTTATCACCCGCCTTTAGACCAGGGGTTTTTGAATCTGTCAAGGACCTATGGGAAGATCCCCGAAAGTGTGTGACCTTGTATGCGAAGGAAATAAACTCATTATTTTTTCTTTTATTACTTTCCTATCTAATTACAACTTGTTTTTTTTTAAATATTAAATTAATTACCGTAACGATGTGGCGTGGGTGTCACTGTCATTAAATATATATACTTCTGGGACCATCTTATATATATATATATATATATATCAAGTAATGCAAGAAATGAGAATAAGTTAAAACAGGCATGTGTCAAACTCATTTGATATCACGGGCCACATGAACTATTTTATATTAAGTTGAGGTCCGCGTGTGTTTTCAATGTTTAAAAAATTAATTAAACAAGATTTTTAGAATGATTATATTTTTATTTATAAAAAAATCAATGTATATATTACATATTATACATACATAATCATTTAATATTTCCTTTTATTTTTAAAATATACATGTTTTATATAGTTTTATTAAAAAAACAAAAATAAAAGTTGTAATATATGAAATACAATTTAATATTTATTTTATAAGATATTTAACATCGTTTGTTTTCTCTCAACGCAAGTCGTCAAAACTTGGTTGAACCTATTGAGCATATGTAATTTTTAAGAAATGATAAATGTTTATCATTTAATCTTGACCTTTCAGAATTTTTGTTATTTTTGTTTAAAGAAAAAGTTTCTAGCATAAATAAATGCTTCCAAAAATAGCCATTCATTATACGCGTAGCAAATGATAAAATTTTAAGAAACCGATCTGCAGATGAATATGCATTCAAATCTAGAGTTTCAACTTGCAAACATTTTTTGCTTCAGCAAAGAATCACAAAATATTTCAATTAATTCTATTTGTTAGTTTTCATTAAGATTTTCAATATCGATTGATAGATATGAAATTAAAAATTAAATTGTAATTCAGAATTTTTAAAATATAGAAAATGTCGATCGTCGAATTGCATCTTTAACAATTTAATTTGGTGAGAATATTCTGTAAATTTTGATTTAAGTGATTTAATCAATAAATTTTGAAAGCTTTCAAATAGAGAAGTTTTCTCTTTATGTTTGTAATAATTTTTGTTTGAAAGCGTTAATATCAAATAGCATTGTAACAAAAATATTTTTGCCTTGAAACTTAAGTTGACTTGTAAGATCAACTGAGAAAACCAGGGGTTTTCTCATTTGATACTTAATCTTTTAATTCAGAATCTTTTTCTTTTTTCATCTTTTCTCATCTTTTAATTCAGCTTCTTTTTCTTCTTTTGTCTTTTCTCATCTTTTAATTCAGCACATTCATAATTCTTTCTTTGCTTCTAAAAAAATAATAATTTTATCCAGAAAATTAAAAAATTGTTTTAACACATTATAACTCGAAATCCATTGAACTTTCAAATAATATGGTTGACCGAGATAAATTCACATTCTATATCTTCCAGAAATGAAGCAAATCGACGATGCTAAAGTCTACATGCTGGATATAGTTACAATTTTATTAACTACTTTAAAACATGTCTAATATATCCAAGTTCATACCCAAGAACAGTACTTGCTATGAAATAATACAATGAAATTTTTTAAAATTACTATGCTGTTTGCTTGTTTCTTTTAATATCTCTGCTTCTTTAGTAATACTGGTCACGGTAGGTGCGCTGTCAGTTCCAAGACAAACCAACTTTTTTTCCCCAAGGAACACTTTGTCTCAAAACTTCTTTAAATGCATGAAAAATATCTATTATGCATAATACATGACTCGAGTCGACTACAGTTCTCGAACTATAATTCTCAACTATTTCATCACCTCTAATGGTTACAGAATTTCGACTTAAACTTACACTTGAAATTTTTTTTGAATTTGTGCTGGACATAACACTTTTTTTGCGAATCTAAGCCGCCATTGATTCTAAGCTGCACCCCAAGTTCTCAATAAATTTTTGTGAAAAATGAAAAATAGTATAAGAGGGTTTATCGTTATCAAATTTTACGAAATTAAATTAAATTTAAAATAAGAACAAATGAGAAAGGAATAATTATTTATTTTATCAGCATTATAAACTTTTAATTACATGCATGCCCCCATAATTGCTCTAAATACCCTATCCAACAAATTTCTTTCCTTCGATTCTAAACCGTGCCCGATTTTCAGCAACATTAACATTGGAAAAAAAGTACGGCTATGATTCGAGTAAATATGGAAATTCCTCCACTTTAATTTAGCATTCATTAATGAATTCTTCTTTAGTAAGTGGTTTCGACTGTACTTACGATTAAAAAAGTAATAATATATAATTGGTTTTTTGCAGTTGTATTGTCTTCAACAAATTTGGTGGCTGCGGTAGCTTAGCAGTCACACAAGGTAACGAACTCGAGTCATATGAGTTTGAGCCTTGTATCAATGAAGCTGATGCACATTAAATATATCAAGGTTAATTGGAGTGGTGTGAAAGTTAGGAGAGGTGGTGCCAGCCCATGTGCCGACCTCGTAACTTAACCATGGTCTGTTGCGAAACACCCTCGAGTAGCTGAACATTACGAAGTTAATATTCACTCTCACTTCCTCTCTCAACAAATATAGTAAATACATTTTTTTTCCTTTTTTGAGAGTTGAGTTCAATTCTCTCCAACAACTCGTCTTCACAAAGTTTCGCAACATATTTGTGATAGTTTGTTTTTAGATTTGTGTCATAGTGACTCTTAAAATTATATTCCTTAGCAACTGAATTACAGTTTTTACATGTCAGGCACAATATTTTATTCTTGCTTTGGGCATAAAAATATTGCAGTTTCCATTTTTCTTGAAAATTACGATGTTCATCGTCAGTTCACATTTTCTTACTCTGTTCTTGAAGTTTGATTATGTTTTTATTAACTTTTTAGTTTAATATGAATGAAAACCAAAATCCACTTTCATTCACAAACTATTGAGTAAGCCCTACATTTTGTCTTGGCAATCTTAGGGATTTTAAGCTTTAAAAAGATAATACTGCAACTGCTTTTGACGTCACGCTATTCGTCTCTCGCTGATTGGACTCTTCAGAGAGAAATAAAAGTTGCACACACAATGAATCGTAATGCGATCTCTATAACAAATTATTTTCATAAATCTTTTAGAATTTAATAAAAATATAATTTATTATAGTAAAATTAAATGAGAAAAAATTTAATAAAATATTAAAATTAATTTGCATTTAAAGGGTATTTCTATAATTAAATAGGATTTTTTTTTAAAAAACAAAAATAGATAACAGGTTAATTTTTTTGTAAATTTTTAAAAGTTTAACGGAGATATATATGAATTTCAAAACAAAAAAACCCTTAAAAACCCTGATTTTGTAAAATGTAATTATTTTGTAAAATGTCTTCGCGGGCCGCAACCACATGCCTATGTTAAAAAATTCTTATGTTAAAGATATGTTAAAGATAACATAAAACCAATAATTTTATAATTTAGTTTGTTGATATGATAGGTCTAAATTATTTATGAATAGAAGTTAAGAGCTCGTAATGAGAGACTTCGATACTGACAGTTACGTAAAAGCTAATTGATTTTAACCTTTCTCGAAAATATTTTACTGTGTAAAAGAGATCACATATCCCAAAAGATAAAATATACTTACGCATTTTTTATGTAGATATTTAGCGACAACTGCTTAATGGTTCATATACTTCGCACAGATACGAAGCGTCATTTTGTTTTTGAGATAGAATATATTACTTTATGGGTTTTTATATCCTTCGCTGAATAATGTTGAAAATCTTTATGTTTCACCTAGGTCTTCAGTGGCCTTTATCAGTATATTAGCTCTTGACATATTTTGTGAGCGCGTTCTATTTGAAGTCGCTCCTTCACCGTCCAGCCTAAATAAGGGTGTGGGGGGAAACAAAGCATCACCAGAAACTTCCATAATAATTATTATTTTATTACTATTCAAGCACACTAATCAACCACAAGTGAAACTACAAGAGGAGACCCTAGGAGTGATATAAAGAGAGCAATCTACACTAAGTAAACACTAGTAATATGCTTAATTTAATCTAATCTGCTCTATCTTCGATTATTGATTCGCAATCCACTAATTTATAATAGTTGCAAACTCCTTCCTTAACTCACGTTATGATAATAAAATAAATCTCACCTACGTGTCTCCGCAACAGTTCCTCTGCTCCTTCTATCTTACATTTACAAAACCTTGACTTTATATAGTCAAACTAATCTACATATCAAGGTTTCTTCTTGAGGGATGGCTGTGAATTAACGTGAAAGCTAGCCCCAAAAGGATTATTCAGAAGATCGCATATAGATCCGTCACAATTTTTTTTTTCAAATTTGAAAGAAACGTATTATTTTACATCTTATAATTATTTATCAATTTAGTGAAATAAAGTAACAAGCAATAATTCATTAAATTTATCATACTAACACTCTAATTGAACACACAAATTTAATCTTACGCATTGTTTTCTGTTATTAAAATGTTTTTAAATGTTTATTTAAAGATTTAAACTTTGTATACTTTCACTCAGTTTGTATTTCTTAAATGCTAAATTTTAACTCTGTTCTTCAGTTATCTTTGTTGTCTTCTAGGTTAATTTATTAGAATTTTTTTTTTATCATGATGCATTACATAGCATTTGATTTGGAATGCTAAAAATGTCTCCCTTTAAGTTTTATATTGCTGATGATGTTGATATCTGTAAAAGCTTTTCCCCTGCTTTTACATTGACTGTACAGGAAAGCGTCTGAGAATATTGTTCAAACAAATTGAGACAAATGCGGAAATTCGGAGGGGTGGGGGAGTGAATGCAGGCATATGTGTGTGCGTAATATTAAAATATGCACATAAAAAATAATACTATAAAAATAACATAAGCCTTTCGTTATTGTTCATGAATGGCTAACTATACAATGAATAGGTTTAGATGGGAAGCCAGTATTTGAGCGCATGCATATACTGTTTAACCTTACTTGGTGCATATGGTTATTCAAAATGCTTTACAGCAAGGGTGTCAAACTCAAAAGCTAACTTAGGCCAAACAAGGTTTAACTTTAGAAGGGCCACAAAAAAAAACTCAATATTCTTAGAAATGTAGGTTTATTTCGAATAATACACTATAATAAACATATATAAAAGAACAAGAAATATTTAATGTTTACGCCCTGACACTAGACATCTCTTTCCTGCTACTATCTTTCCTATTTCGGGAAAAATTTTGTTCGTAGTGATTACTTCCCAAACTGACGCAAGGTGAGTGCCATTAATACTATTTCTAACAGGAGACTGCATAAATCAATTAGAGTATATGGATTAAGCAATAATTCTACATAATTTATTTTACGAAAGCAAAATATTTTCGATTGCATGCACCAATCCATACAAGATTATAGTTAAACTGAAACCCATATTATTGAACTCTAACTATAAAAATTATACAAATCAATTCTTTTTACAGCTTAATACTGTTAATTATTTAACATGGCATCTTATTAACAATCTATATTTTCAGCTTTTTTTCATTTAATCAACTTTTCTTAAAGCATGTTGTTTGTACTTTTTAAAATTATTTCAATATTTTTCATCTGCCAAAAAGTTTGCAGCATAACTTTTGATATATTTTAGATGTTATTTATACTTAAATATTGTTTTTACCTAATTGTGGAGCATTCAAAATAAATTTACGCATTTTGTTTAATAACGGCAAAAAAAGAGTATAATTAAAAAAACGTTCCGCGAATTCTACCTATCTTATTTTTATTGCGTCGGTTTGTCATTTTATTATATATTAATGTGTGCCGATATATTGGCTGTGCCACAAAAACGTTCACCGTGGGCCGCGAGTTTTACCACCCCCTACTATACAGGAATATTCCAAAGTAGTTCATATATTTAGCCCGAGTACATTTTTATATTAGCAGTCAGATCAAAGATCGGAATTAAGGCTATGACCATGGTTGACAATGCATTTAAAATTGTACAGTTTCAAGAAATTGTATTGAATTTACAAACTGTTTTAAAGGACCCATTTCAGGTTTTATTTCCTAATTTGATTAAAATACCTTTAAAAATATTACAGACAATACAAGAGTAACCATTAATGTTATAAATAACAAAAGTTTAATTACTACGTCGAATAATAGAAGCGAAATAAATTTTGAATTATTAACTGAAGCTTCGTAACATTAAATAAATTTATTATACGGCCGCTTTTTCTTCCATAATTTTAATACAGTTTGTATAAAAAATAGCAAATATAACAAACTGTATGACACAAACATTAACTAAAAAGTTAGCAAAATTTACATGAAGGAACGTGATTTACATCATCTGCCTCACTTTATAGATATAAAATATATTACAGTCGGTGCCCATTGTTGATTTACATAGTGTTATGAAACGGCTCTCACAAGATTGATTCAAATTTATTATTTTATGATACTTTTAATTAATTAATAAATCTTCTAAAAAGATGGGTTTGTACCTCTTTTTACTCATTTCATTAGTGAAACCTTTACCTGAAATTTAAATAAAAATTGCATGTAAAAATTGCATAAAATCTTTGAAGCTTTATAATTAATTGAATGGTGCTAGTAGATTGATCAAAATTGATAAGGTCCAACAAACAAAAGCTTTCCAATGAACTGCCAATTTTTATTCTTTTCTTCATTTAACTAACTCTAAAGCAAGTGAAGTTGAACTTTCGTACTACTATTTTATTTTTACATTTAAAATTAGCGAAAAGCTTGTAACGGGTCCATTCGCGTGCCTCTTGCGAATCATCTTGGGGAAAATCTATTACTTTATATATTGTTCTATTGAAAACTTTCTCCCGAAGAAGAAGAAGTGATCTATGTAAATCAGGGCTTATATTTAAGCCTTAACTTTTAAGTTCAAGAGAGAGAGAGAGGTTAAGAGTTAGATGGTAAAAGTTTGCGTTTAACATAATGTTATTGAAAGCTAGACGAGAGCGACTCGTTAATTAATTAATTAATGAATAAGATTTTTGAATTAGAATCAAATCGATCAAAAGTCGATTATCTGAGAAAGGTGTTACGATTACTTAGAACGTAAATTACCAAGCGTTCCAAAAGTAAGTGATTCTACTCATAATTAAATATTGAATATCTCGTCTTCCTCGCTTTTGCTCAAATACTTTATTATAAGTGCATTTCCTAGCCTGGATTTGTGAGTCTTGTTAAGTAATTATATTTGTTTTGATTATGGCTGGTATTCATTTTAACTCCCAAACATTAATGGATGTCGGGGGATATCTTTTACAAGCTTATGAAAAATGTATCATAGTAATGACGGCAAAACTTTTGTTCGAGGTATTATATAAACCCAAGTTATAATTTCAACGTTTAAAAAGATCTTAGGATCTAAATAAAATCTAAGATCTAAAATAAAATCTGAGATTTTTAATATTGAAATTTTCATGCAAAATTCTTTTGCTTACCTGTAGCAAACTTAATATTGAAAACGTGGATTTCTTATGCAAATAATAATATCTTTTAAAATATTGACTCGATTTCAAAACTTTATTTTCATTTAAATGTAAATCAATTTCGACAATAACATCTCTTTAACATGGAATCAGCTCATTACAGTAGTTAATCTAGGAAATACAAAAACCTTGTGACGGATGTATACGGTTTCCACTAACCTCCTCAATATTTCTTTAAAGTTTTATTTATTTCAACCAATCTCCACCGGGATCCAAAGCGTGATTTATGCAAATGAGACATATTATATAAGTTCGGGTTTAGAGAGTTAACAAAAAAAGTAAAGTGAAGAGTTAGGAGAGTGAAGTCAAATGAATTAAAACATCGGTAGATCAACATGCAGTGGTTGACAGTATTAGTTAGCAGTTACGTGACGAGCTACGCCGGAGAGCAGTAGGTTGAAATTGGAAAAGATTCCGTATTACCGAGCGGGGATCCTTATCTATTATCCTATCCAGCCTGTAAGGAATTCATCACCACGACGGAACAGCCGACGTTAAAAGGATAAGGTTAGTGATTTAGAATATTGTGAATACGTGTACGTGTTTTAGCTGTAATTGTACGTGTTTGATCTTTCGAGGATTCAGTCGCGATTCCGTAGTTCCGCTAGTAGTAACTCCTTCTCATACTCCACTGTGTTTTATTTCTCTTAAATTTGAATCGTGTGATTATAGCCTTCTGTGGTTTATAAGCATCAATAAATATAGTGATTTGCAACTCTGTCTCTTGATTTCTCTAATCCGCCTACACGTCCAGAAACATTTAACGGTAGACGGGGAGATGATAATCTGAGGGGAGGGTATAATACACGACAACCTTTCTGTTTCATATTTTTTTCTTAGAATATTCCTTGCATATTTTGATATTTCTCATAAGCATAAGCACCACGGAATAATCTTAGTAATTACATCTGACAAAGGTAAACATATCAGAAAACTGTACTGTTTAATATATAATATATATATATATATATATATATATATATATATATAAAGTGTTTTGAATTCTTCAGAAGAAAACAACTTTTTACGTACTATCTTAAAGCATAAATAAAACGTGTATTAAGATAATGAAAGATAATGATTAAAAATGTCAAATGTTCTGCGATTTTGCTTAGAACGTTGAAATACCTTTTTTTGATACTAAAATTTTACAAAATCTCCCTAAACTAAACTATTGTCCGGGAGCGGATCTTCTAAATTCTAAAAAAAGTTCGTAAATATAAAAATAATCCTTTTAATTAATTTTCTCTTAGAATAAATTATGTCAGTGTTTCATCAAGATTTTCTTTTTATACCATATTTTCTTTTTCCGGCAAGAAAGCATAGAATTACCTACCCAGTTTTCACTTAACTCGTTACGATAAAGATCATGGTTACAACTAAATGCATTGAAGAGAGGCAAAGAGGGATGAGTGTCGCACTGTTAAGATGGTCCTTATTAAGAATTAATTAACGAAAACGAATTCTTCATAATTAGAGTAAGGAATGCTGGCAGAAACATTTATTGTTGACGCTGGTGTTATCCTTTTTCATTTGCTCCTTAAACCCTCTTTAATATTAATGCTACCAAGTATATGCTACGACTTTCCCTATAATTTTGGAAACATTAGCATAGTTTCTGCTAATTAGATTTCCAGGAATTTCCATATGAATAAAATGCTTTGGCATTATTTTTAACTTATTGCAAGAGGATCTGAGGACCATGTGTGTACATTGTTGAGCACTGCACGTTTGTTTTGAATCGAAGTGTTTAGAATTTCCGGATAACCTTTTTAGCTTAATTTATTTTCAAAAAGGAGAGATTGTTGATTTTCTTAAAGGAAGATAAACTAATGTTGTTTAATATTAATATCAATAATGGTTGGAGAAAAATCTTTATTAATTTCAGAACAATTGCAGAAAATTATTCACTTTTCATTAACTGTTTCCTTGCTTTTAATTTCTAATTTAGTTTTTATATATTGATAGGAAAGAATAAAACTACAATTCCTTGATTATCACGTTATATTGAATTTTTTTTATATTGATCATAACTATGCATTTTATGAACTGTTAATAAGACAATTTAATTGATCTTAAATCAAAATATTGAGAACTCAAAACAGTGTTTGCAACTTGCAACACGCTTTATAATGTGGATTATCTTTTTTTTTCTTTCAAATGGCGCCGTAGATTGGTAATTACCATTGCAGATCCAGAACGTTTCCCGGGACCTGGTATTACTTTTTAAAGTGTGGCCCTATACTGGTTGATATCAATTGCCCTAATATACCGTAAAATCCGTTGCATAACTGCACCTATACTTTCAAACTGCATTTTTTAATTTGTAGGCAAATTCGCCGTATAACGCGCACTCCCTTTTTTACGAAGAAATTTGAAATGTTTCTATAAATGCTCTTGTGTTTTGAAGTCATTTATTTGAGGTTTTATCCCAGACTTTTTAAAAAATAGTATACTTCAGGACTACAACCATTTAAGTTCATAAGGAGTGTCATTTCTTTTAAATACACAGTGTTTCGATATTTGTAAAAGTCTAATTTTTTCCATGCTCAATTTTTTTTTAAAATTTTATTTTATATCTGGCGTATAACGTGAACCCTAAATTTCGATCATATTTTTGGTGTTAAAAGTGCGCTTTATATGTCGGATTTTACGGTAATTATGACGCTCATTTTCTTCACCAGAAGAAAGCACCTGAACTCTGACGATGCGAAATTGTACAATGAATTCAATTTTGATGTGAACATCCCAAACCAAACAGGCACTCTAAGGATCTTTAACAGACCGTATAATCATACGACATGGACGCTGGCGATTTTTTGCATCATGAAAATCCACCGATCTGCCTGGGGTTGAACCTGCAAACTTGGGCGCACAAGGACAGCGCCTAACCATCTACGCCACACAACCGGCAGAACACTTCCACTGGTAACTCACATTCCAAAGATCCCCCCCACATCAACGTAAAGATTTTCAGCCACGAGCCACTCTAAGCACATATGAACTTAAATGAAATTTGACATGATATAAAACTAAAAATTTCACAGTTTCAAGTTTAATAATTACATTTAGAAACTGTAAAAAGAAATACGATGTTTATGCTAATAAACTTACTTCTTATCGTCATTAACAGATAATCCGGATGCGACCGAATTCCTCATACTTTTCCCAAGTGTTTAATCGGTCAAATTTAAATTAAAACTGTTATTAAAAAAATACCAATCTGTCTGCTTATGATTTCTGATTCTTTTTTAAATCTCTGTTTTTATTTTAAGGGATTTAAATTCGATTTTTAACTACTATCCTTTCTTTTCATTCGGCATTGATATAGCTAAAAAAATTTTCAATCAGTTTATATTACGTTCATTCACGTATGTTTATAGTAGAAGTTACAAAAAGTAACTTCACTTCGTTACGTTATTAAAATTATAAAGTACTTTCTCAGTTACCCCACACTGAAATAAGCAAAATAACGAAAAATCTATTCTTGTAACAAAAACTAAAAGCTTCATAGAAGAAATGAGAAAAACTCTTTACCCTGTGTTCTGAATAATTGAATATGAAATTGCTCAAAACATAAGCGTGGCGTGCTAGCACTACTCACAATAATAACCATTGATTTGGCGTTCCAAAAAAATATAGTAATAATGAAAATGAGCGACGGATTCGTATTTGTGAATATGATATGTACACTGTAAAATGGCCTCAATTTATGTGACATCATTGTCTTATAATAATGATAACCAAGCGTTTTTAGCCAATCAGTTCAAAACCTCACGTGACGTCATAGTCACACGATAAAAAACAATCACGTGCTTCCAGCAAATCAGTTTATTTCGCTTGGTTGTTGCCAACTTTTGATCATTTCAGAAACTTTCTCTTAAAAAAATATAAATTTGTTCACAGCAATAATGCACATAGATAGACAAAAAATGCATTTTATCTAGAAGTACATGCGTAGGATAAGATTTCTTTTTTTTATTTTAAAAATCTTTTGAAGAACTTTATTTTTTATAACATTTGAACATTTTTATCTAAGTGTAAAATTTTAATTTTCCCCAAGTTTTACAACTGGAACAAAAAGAACAATTAGTTTGATGTCTGTTTTGAATTCAATGGAGAACACGTGTTTGTCTTTATAACGTTGTGACGGGTGCTTACGCGTTTCACTAACCTTCTCTTAAAAACTTTAAATTGTATTTATTTTGACCAATCCCCACTGAGAGCTGAAAGTGTGACTTATGCAAATAAGATAGTTTCGGGTTTAGCGAGTTCGAAAGAGATATAAAAGGGAGAAATGAAATGAAGAGAAGAGGATGAATAAAGCGGTTTGATCGAGTAGAACTCCGTGTTTGGGATTGAAAAGTAAACTACGTGGTTGCTTAAGAAGGTGTTTCTAAGCGTTTAGTTTAATGAAGTGAAATTTGATAGAGGAAAGAAGATTATTGAAAAAGATTCATTAAGGCGGTTCAGAAGTTATTGAAGATATCCTAGATTATAGCCACTTCATAAATTCTACTAGTTTCCAAGTTCCTTCTGAAGAAGATTTCAGGTCTGTAATATTTGTAGTTTAGATTTAAATGTGTAGTTTGATTGTACGTGTTTATTCCCCTCGTGATATCAGTTAGTACTCCGTCGTCCATAATTGAATTCTGATAACACTCCATGATAATTTATTGTTCTTAAAGTTGATTATTAATTGTGAATTTCTATCTTAAAGAAATAATAAAATAAGTGATTTATTATTTGAATAGTCATTAATTATGAATCCTACATATCCAAACATAGATAATATGCAAAGGGGTAGTGGGAGACTACGACACTGGCGCCCAAACGAAATACCGGAATTAAGAGCAGGTGCAGGATTTAGAGTTTTGCCGGAGTTATTTTTTTCGGGTAAAGAAAATGTGTCTGAGTTTTATCAATAATATCGATGATAATATAGCTTACTATGAAATACCGGCGAATCTATCGTGTGCGTATTTAAAAGGTCATTTAATTGGGAGAGCGTTAGACTGGTTTCAGGTCATCGGCTTCGAGTGTGTAAATGAAGAAGCGACTGCATTTGCAACACTTAAAAAGAAATTATCAAATAGTTTTCCGGTAATACGGAATAAATCAGAGCTAGAAGCTCAGTTTTTTTCGTCAAAACAACGGAGAGGTCAAGCCCCGTCAGACTTTATTTTTCAGCTGTTAAAAATACATAAAACCTTGGAATTAAATTATGATGAGATAAAATTGATCGATCACATAGTAATGCGACTAGAACCCCCAAATAATGGATTATTTAGAAGTTCGAAACCCACAACGAAAACTCAATTGATAGAGTTGGTAGATCGGTATGAGGAACGTCATAACTGCAGGGAAAATCAGGGTTCGAGTAATAATTTTGCTAGACGAAGTTGGGATGTGAGTAGGAATCCTGAGGAAAGAAGGAATAATAGAAATTGGAGAGATACTGGGGTCGGAAATAGTCAAAATGATCAAAGAGGACTAGGCAGGGGTGCGAATAATTTTTCTCGTCGTAATTATCAAAATCAATGATTCGAGGGTGGAAATCGATACAATCAGCCAAATCAGAGAACAGACCGGTATCAGAACCGTAGGATGGTGGTTAGGAAGGGTCCTAATGATGATTCAGCAAAACAGAATTGGAGGCGTGTTGATTGCAACAGCGAAAGGCAAAGAAATGCCAGTTTAAACTTTCAAAGAGATCGTATTGAGTCAAATCTCCTAATAAAATTAGACTTAATTCATTGAGATTATCACCAGTTGAACTTCCGTATGTGCCGATTTTGTTGAATGATACTTTTTTAAAAGCGCTCTGGGATACAGGTGCGGAAAAGTCATTTATTTCAGAAAAAACGTACCGGTCATATTTTTTCTTTCTGTCCTATAAAAAATCGTTAGCTGAAGTAGTTACAGCTCAAGGATCACAGTGCAGAAATTTAGGCACAGTTGAGTTGAAAATTAAAATAAGAGAATTTTCAAAATTATGGAAATTTCATGTGATTGCTGAGATGCAAGATCCATGCATCATAGGTGTGGATTTTATGTCACATGCAAGGATTACTTTTGATTTTGTTAAAAAATCGTTGGTCATTCCGGATTCGAAAACGGAAAAAGTGGCTGATATGTTGTCTAGAAACCCGTTAGAAAGTAATGAGGAACCAAATGTGTCTTGTGCGGTGATTAGATCGTTAGTATTATCTTCTAGAGAAAGTTAAGAGAGGAACAGAGAAATGACCCGGAGCTAGGGCATATTATGAGGTTTTTGGAAAATCCGGACGATAGTTCTGTTAATGAATCGATCTGCAGAAATTGGTCCAATGACTTTAAAATCGTTGACGGTTTGCTATATTATGCAAAAGTATACAACCACACTAGGTGAATTAAGGGTATTTATACCCAAACATTACGTAAAGATGTTATGCGAGAATTTCATGACTCGCCTATGGCAGGTCATTTAGGCAAAAAGAAAACCTACTTAAAATTAAAGGACGCGTGTTATTTTCCGTACATGAGGAAATACATTTATAAATATGTAGCAACCTGCGACCAATGCCAAAAATTAATTATAAAAACGGATTACCAGCTGGTCAATTAATTCCCATAATAACGAATTTTCCGAATGAAATCGTGTCTTTAGATTTGTTAGGGCCCATACCCTGCAACTAGTCCAGAACGCTATAGATTTTATTTTAGTAATTACCGATAATTTTTCTAAATGGGTTGAAATAGTTCCCTTAAGGAAAGCTTCGGCTAAAGCAATTGCCAATGCATTTTTTGAGAATTATATTGCGCGTTATGGAGCTCCTGTAAAGTTAATTACAGACAATGGTCCCCAAATGATATCCGAAGTTTTCGAGCAAGTGTGTCGCAGATTGCACATAAAACACGTTAAAACTGTGGTATATCGTCCACAAGCTAATCAAACAGAACGAGTTAATCGCACTCTTTTAAAAATGATTTCGAGTTTTTGTCGCGGATAATCACACTAACTGGGATCAATTTCTGCAAGAGTTCGGTTATGCAATTAGGACAGCAGTACATGAGACAACGGGTAAAACACCGGCGGAATTATTTTTAGGTCGAAATTTAATCACCCCTTTTCAGAAATTAGTTATGGTAACTGATGGATCAGATTTAGTTTGTGGGAACATAGAAAGGTTGTTTGAGGAGGCTAGAGTTCATACAAAGCGCCAGCAAGAGAAGTGGGCGAAATATTATAATAAAAAGAGGCGTGAAAATAATGTGAAAGTTGGTGATCTAGTATTAGTTCAAACTCACCCGTTAAGTTCAAAATGTAAAAAAATAGTAGGTAAATTTATGCCAAAGTTTGAAGGCCCATATAAAGTTCTGAGTGTAAAAAAATAATAATAATTTAGTAATATTAAAATTTGGTAAAAGAATAACGGTTAATGTGGACCAGGTGAGAATTTACCATCAAAGAGAAGACAGTGTTGCCGAGTCGGAAAGTAACACTAGTAGTGATCATGGTGCAGTGACATCAATCAGGTCAGATGATGCGCAGTCGTCATTGGTGCAATCGGAGAATGATAGGGGTGGTCGTAAAGGATCGAAATCAGGAAATGTAAATGGTAGTAGAGATATAGTTGCGAATAGACGCGATGGAGTGGAGATGAGAAAAAAACGTGGACGGACGGAATCTACTGTTTCTTCGGGGATGGCGCGTATAATTTCAGGAAAAGGAGACCTTTATACACTGAGAGAGAGAAAAGAGGAGGCCTGAATCATGGAGGGAAAATGTACAAAAGAAGAGACCAGAGGCCCAGATAGATCGCGAGAAAAGAAAGATTTCCTCGTCAATGTCCTCTCGTCCCTCCAGGAAACGTTATAGAAAGGTGGAAGAAAATAGTTCTGAAAGAGCAGTTCCAGGACCATCACACAGATTCAAGTACAACAGACCTCATCAGGAAAGGAGCTGTCCATACAATCTTCGGAGCCGACGTCGAGTGGACAACAGCCAAGTTCCAGTTCTCACAGAAGAAAACAACGCCTCAGCAGGAGCATATCAACTTCAACGGACTCGATGGAAGAGGAGACCAGAAGGTTGGAGCGCAGAGTGGACAACCCTAGGACAAGGTCATCCAGCACAGAAGCCATGGTGGGAGACAAAGCCTATGCAGATTGGATCTAAAGACTAGTCAGGTTGTATAATTCTAGTTTGTTTATTTTTCCTCTGACAGACAGTTCGGAGTATTTTCCATATGGGCCAGTCTAATTTTTTTTGTAAAGTTAACGTACAAAAGTGTCACTGAGTTGTGTGCATTTTCATATCGGTTGAAAGACTTTTGTATTTAATTTTTTTCCAAATTGTGGAAAAACATTTGTTGAATTGCAATTGTTTTGCTACACATTAAAGACGTGGCTTTATATGTGAGATTACTTGTATTGTTTGTTGTAATATATTCTATGTAAAATGTATATATTTTTTGTGTAATTATTAAGATGTATAAGTAATGTCTGGTTTCTGGGCGCGGCGTAATTAGGAATACTAACAAAAAACATTAACAGCGCAGCGCGATTGATTGGGAATTTTTGAAAATGAAACCAGATAAGGGTTATTTTGTTACTAAACTTATATATATATAATATAATGTATGCCATATTTTATGTCAATAAGGAAGTTGTATAAAAGTTCTGTGCATTTAATGTCATGTTTTAGAAAAATTGACAAGGTTTCCTTTCAGGGCAGCAGTCCCTGAACATAGTGATGTGATGAAAGTTTGTTGTCGTATGAAGATACTGTTTAAAATTTTTTATATTTATTAGCACTTAAGTAAAGTGCATGATCAGGGTTTTTTCCTTGAAAGGTTTTCCCTGATCTTCGCCCGAATGGGATGACTGTAGGGATATATTGAAAAGATCAATAAATTGAAGTGGAGTACCCCTTTTGAGTAGTCATTTCTGTGTGCTAGTTTAATTAAAGTTTCTAACTTAGAGAGTTAAAACTTTCTACAAGTTTCAGTATTTTCAGGCGTTATAAAGTTCGTGAGTTAACTTTTTACAAGTTCAGGCATTCTAGAGTAGTTAAAATTTGTGCAGGTTCAGTGTTTTTCAGATGTTAGGTAAATTAAGCGAATTCTTGCAGGTCGTTTAGACCTTCAATAAGTCACGCTTTTTTTTCTCGAGGGGGGTTGTGACGGTGGGGTTGTGACGGGTGCTTACGCGTTTCACTAATTCACTAACCTTCTCTAAAAACTTAAATTGTATTTATTTTGACCAATCCCCACTGAGA
>BMAO01038254.1:0-108184 GCA_019973975.1 Trichonephila clavata | reverse complement strand
TTAAATCTCTCCAGAAATGACATTTAATACTTTATAGAATAGCTCTAAATTAATCTTTAGAGTTATGTTTCAGAATTCCGTATTTTTCGTAATTCCGTAAATGTTCATAATTCTAAAGAGATATAAAATTAACTCTCGATAATTCAAACCTTCGATAATACAAACCTCTCGATAATTCGGTCCCTAGAAAAACTCTTGATATTTAGAACTAAATATGTTTTGGTATACTCGATGTTACGAAGTAAAATCTGTGGCTAGCCAGACTACAACACGCGATAATTCGAAGTTATCTTATAAAATTCTGGACAATTCGAACACTCACTATGATGTACAGTCCTGTAATAAACATATTGGAGTTTAAAAGTTTTGCGTTGTATTGTCTCTGCATGTATCCCTGAAACATGGTCCCTTTGATGACCCTCTGTCTGCTACACCTTCTTTGTGTTTTCCGGTTCCTCATGTGATAAGAAGCTTTTATTGCTTTCCTTTTCAAGTGGACAATAGACCAACCGCACCTGTTGTCAGTCGTCCATATCTTTCGTTTAACACGTAGCCTTGCTACACATGTGTTCAGAAAGGATGATCCACTATTGTGAAGAAGAAATGCGTAGGATTGTGTATACATGTATTGAATGCATTATTTTAATACAGCTGTATAATATTTATACTGTGTAATGTGTACGTTTTAAAAATATTTTAAAATAATTTTATACATATGTACACAGTTTTTTTTTTTCATAGTTTCAAATTTAAATGTGTTGGGAAAAAAAATTTCTTCGTGTATTTTTGGAAGTTTTTTCCCACCCTCTTGATAATTCGTAGTTTTTTATTGGTCTCTCCAACTTCGAATTATCGAGAGTCGACTGTATTTGTTAAATAAAGTCCATTACAAATTTATCAATTTCCAACCACTCAAAAATTTTCAAATATGTAGAGTAGTCTAGAGTGCACATGTGGCACGCGAGCCATAGGTTGCCGAACCATGGTATAGTACATAAATATCAATAATTTAAACTAGTAATATAAAAAAAAATAAGTCAATTCCTACTTAGGTCAACAAATAAAAATTTTGTTTTAGTTATTTTTTGTTAAATAGTTACAATTAATATAAATATGTGTATACATATAACAGATCACAATTTTAAGTGACAAAATAGTAAGCGATTTTCCTTTCAATTTTCCATTTTCCTTCCTATATATGGTGTTGGACTGTTTTTTTCTTTGTTACTGTTTATTCATTAATTAAATTTAGTTATTCTAATAAAATATATGGTAAAAAAAAAAAAGAACTTTCTCAGAAATTAGGCCATCCCAGGTGGTATTCGAATCCACGACCATTGGATTAGAAGTCCAACGCACTTTCCTTGGCGCTACAAGGACACAACGAACGATTTTCCTTTCTATATATTATGTTGGACTATTATTTTTGTTCGATACTTTTTGTTCATCTTTTTATTTAATTAATGAATTAATATTTGAAAAAACTGTATTAATATCAAGTGTGATCCACTACAAGCTTGAAAAAATGTATTTGAACTTGAAGGGATGAATAGAAAGTACTTTATTAACGATTGAAAATTTGAACATGATATATATGTAATAATTCCCAGAAATTTAATCTTTAATAGCTTTTGATTTATCTATGGTCCGTCTCTTCAGGACCCACGTTCAATTAATAACCTAGCTACCCACCTACAGAGAGTATCTTGAAATACATCTATCCACCCACTCAGATCACGTGATTTGAGCTGCCTATATAAATAGAGGTTTCTGGAAATCGGATCTTTCTGTTATTTGTCTGCCTTTAATATGTTTCTTTGCTATGTGTTGCGTCGCGTTTTGTGCTTTATGTTTAACATGTTTGTGTGAAAAAAAACGGATTACACAGATGTGTTTCAAGATGTGGAATAAAAAGGATTACAAAATAATCACAGGACTGCCTCGTCAATCTCATCCAAATAAAACATCAACCATCATAAATAATGATATAAATAAAAAATCCCTTCCACCGGAGCCACCTCATAATATATATATGTCATGTTTCGAGTCAACACCAAGCCATTTTATAAAAACGGTTTTTATTCAACGAACCATTTCAGCGTCTGATCTGAGAGAGAAACGGACTCGCGTTAAGTATAAGTGTATGTGGCCACTTAGGCAGATGTTCTAAGTACCCTTCTAATTGAAGAGATATATTTGAAAGTTAAGCATGACATACGAGGTAGTAAAAATTAATGGTCAGGGATAAAAGTTCTGTTTAGGGCCATCTGTGCTTCGAAAGAAGTGGATACTAAATTTAATACTTGAAGATGAAACGGAAAATAAAAGTTGTATAAATGATTTAATTTCAGATCTAATTTTATTTTTCTTACACACACACACACACACACACACACACATATATATATATATATATATATATAGGGAGAGAGTAAACTAATAGTAGGAATTGAAAAAAATAATATATAGTCATCATATAGAAAAATAATATATAATGTAGGAATTGAAAAAATAATATATACAACATCATGTAATACCAAGTGGGGGAGGGGGAAGGTAATGACTAGTTAGTTTATAAAATAATCTACTTGGCAGTGTAAAGCAACACTAGGGCTACTGACGATGCTCTATGTAATTTTAAACCATAATCAAGTGACGAGGACAACACTCGAGTTGGCTTCCCCCTCTTAAAACTTCCCCACCACGCCAAAGGAAGGATTTTGACAGACTTAACGTGCAGCAGCCCCTTTTCTGTTGCACTACGTTTCTTACTCGCGACTCGACATCACTGACCGCGAACTCGCGACCATGGCCACTGGGCTACCAAGGCCACAATTGATGGATAGAATAAATGGATTTAGTAAGTGAGGGATAAATAAATTCTCGCGACTCGTTGGGTTGAAAAAATGCATTTTCTCCTCACAGTTTCCAACGTGACAGAGGAAAAAGAAAAAGTATTACTCATTTTTGATTTTGTCAGAAGTGGCATTTTATATTAAAAATGTAACATTTTGTTAACAAAGAACGCTGTAATATTTATTAAATATATTGTGACAGCGGAGAATTATGCTGATTCAGCGTATGTAGCGGAATCTCATAAACTTCCACCATACATGAAGTAAAAACGGAAAAATCAGCGATTTATACCTTTAAATCTGTCAGTAAACAGGAGATGACTTTGTTAATATAGTTAATTAATCATCGCACATTACACAAGTGCGTGTGTAAATTGATTCCGTGTATTTTATTTCTATTATTTAATCACCAGCGGAAGACTTTGGATGATCAATAAAAACTTGATGCAATTTTAGATAAGATCCATTAAGCGTTTTGCGCTAATTGTAGGGGGAAAAAAGAAATTATGATTGTTTTGCTCTGGCTTGGTTGAGTTTAGACGAACTTCGTCTGCTAGAACACTATGAACATAGTCGGTTTACGATTTAATAGTTAATACACACATTTTTTTTAAAAATAGAAACTGGGGGGGGGGGTACCCTTTGTCCGCCTGACGCAAACCAACCCCCATTGTACAAATTATATAACTGTTCAAATTCATTGCTCCAATTGTAAAACTGTTATTTATACATTGTTACGTAGATCGGGGTTAAGGATTTTATGCAAAAGCAGTCGTAAGCAACAAGACAGTTCTTTGCGAGCGATGAGTATTTATTGGCAAAAATCAATCCTTGAAAAACAGGATTCAGCAGCAAAATTCACAGAATAAGTAACAGAAGGATTTCACACCTTCAACAGCACTCAGACACAATAAGCAGTGTCTAAAATACACGTATGTAAATGACTATTCACAAGCACAGCCGAGCTGATCAAGTTCAAGGCAAGTCTTCTAATCGCTAATCAAACAATGCTCACTACTCGCTGGTTGAAATCAGACTCGCTACTCGCTGGCTGAAACCAGACTGGCGAGTTTCACTCTATTTATAGCCGGGACCGAAAGTTCCGGAAAGATGCGCTCGCGTCTTAGATCGTGAAATTAGTGGATTTCTCTACTAATTTCTAGAAGAATCCAAAGGGTCCCGAACTCGCCAACATGGTCGCCAAAAATGACGCCATTGGCCCTATCGCCAATATTTCGCCAAGTTCTCATTGAATTGCCATTATAACGTAAGGGACGGCATTGCTTGTGGATATTACAATTTTAACATGAAATAAATATAGCATAGAGTAATATAAAGGCATTGCACATCAAATACAAATTCTTTACATTATTTTATACAAAATTCGTAACAATATAATACAGTCGACTCTCGCTAATTCAAACCTTCGATACTACGAACCTCTCGCTAATTCAAAGTATACGCTCAGCTTCTAGAAAAACTCAAAAAATTTCGAACTAAAACAATACGTTTTGGTACACTCAATATTTCAAATAAAATCTGTCACTGGTCAAAATATAACACGCTATATTAATAAAACTCGCGACACACACACACACACAATTCAAGCACTCACTATCATGTAAACAGGTTGCAGTTAATATGTTTTGTGTTGCATTATCTCTGCGTATCTCCCCTGAACCTAGCCCCTTAGATGACCAACAGAGTTGACTGTGACAAAAGCTAAATTGTACTAAATAAACTACGCAATTTTTTCCTTTAAAATCATGTTGATGCGGGCGTTTTTCAAGCTTCATTTATTCTAAAAAAATCTACTGATAAAGTTAGATTGAATGCCATAAAACAAAAACAAAAAAAAAAAGATTCTTTTTTGTCAAAACAAATAATAATAATTATGTACAGTATGTATTCTTTTAATAGTTGTTTTTAATATATAGATGTATTCTTTTAATACAGGATTTTAATTTTAGTTTAATATTTATACTGTTTATATATAATATGCACTTTTTAAAAATACTTTAAAACAGTTTTATACATTTGTACAATTGTTGTTTTATTACATAGTTTCAAATTTAATTGTGTTTGAAAAAAGTTTCTCTTCGTGTATTTTGGGAGTATTTTCCTATCCTCTTGATACTATTTCTAAGTTTTTCATTGGTCCTTTCAACTTCGAATTATCGAGAGTCGCAACTGTATGTAGTTCTAAATTATAGTATTCACAAGCGCCTCCCCTTGCATTATAATGGCGTTTCAATGGAAACTCGGCGATACAGCCAAAGAGGTATCATTTGTAGCAACCAATGTCTATACACGACTAACCATAAATAAATAAAATCTTGGAAAAATTTACCTTTTATATCTCGGCTATACGATAGTCTTAACAAGAAATTCAAATACAATAGCAAAAAATGAAACATTAACTAAACTGCAATATTCTATTCAGTTTAAAATTTTAAACTAATTAATTCTAAAACAATTAGTAAGAGAATAAAATTTTGTTGCCAGATCCAAATTTCCAAAGCGGCATATTAAATAATTGTGCATATGCAATTAAATTACTTCATCCACACAGACGATATTTTTACACCCGCATTAGCAATCTGATTAGAATAACGGAAAACAAGAATTTTTTAAAAATGTTTCGAGTTAAATCATTACTTTATAAGTAGATGCACAGATAAATTATGGGAAACATTAATAAGAATATTTATATAACTTCAGCTATTGACAATATTTTAAATAATTAATATTACATGCCTTTTTCACTTTTCCGTATGTGTTCGAAAATGTTTTATCCCGAACAAAACAAATTATATTCCGTGAACATAACCAGAAAGTACACTCAACATATGTGTTGAACAAAGGAATGTTAAAATTATTTTTACTACTACCAGAAAACGTAAAAATATCAAACAACTGTCGAAATTTCCATAAATGGGAAATAAATAAAAACGCGACCTTCGTTTTATTGCGGTTTTCAAAGAAATTGCGCATTTCCTACTCGTTTACGATACGTGTTTTGAGTAAAAGTTAAAAAGCAAGCAATTTTCGAAATTTCAAAAATGGGGAAATTCTCGTTGTATTCTATATAATGAGCCTTCTTATCAGTTTAAAGCAAATCAGGAAAGACAAAATCTGCGGTTTATCGAACATTTCTTGTCAATCTTTTCCAAGTACGTATCATTAAAAAATACCTTTGCAGAAATCAGAAAAAAAATAACTATTTCCTATTCAAGAACTTTTGAAATACTATGTAACTAATGCTAAAAATGATGAGGCTGCAAGAAAATCAAGAACTAATTTTAAATTATCATTTACCACAAATCTATCTTATGTGTGAGTTGATTATAATTTTAAATAAGTTAATAATTTTTTTAAAAAAATCGTTAAGGTCTCCGGATTATTAAAATTTATTTCCCAGCTGAGTGATTTTTCAACACGCACGTGGAGTTATCATTTAATTTTAATACTTTGATACATTTTCTTCATGGAACGAAGAGTTTTATATGATCCTATCTCGGAATATTTCTTTGAATCAGCACTTGTTGTGTCCGTAATCTAACCTCATATCTGATTTTCAGATATATCTTGTAGAGCAGTTGTCTTCAAACTTTGTCGATTCACTTCCGGGAAACCACATAAAAAAAGATTTTTTGAAGAATATATCTAAAAATAATATTTAAAGTAGATTAACATGTTACAGGCACTTTAAGTAAAAAAAATTTAAGAAATGCTGCTTTTTTTATTAAAATTTTTTATTTGTGCTCCAGCGGTCGTCTATCATTGATTGCATTAGATTTAGTAACTGGGATATGCGTTTGCCTCTTTTTACACAAACTGTCGAAGGCTAGGTCTATTGAAACTATCTACAGTCATTTTCTGTTTTAATTTGCTTTTATATTTTGTTTTTGTTGCCACACACGTTGAAAAATATTTTTCTTAAATATATTGTTCTGAATGGCATTAAAATGTTTATAACTACATGAGAAACTTCTTATTTTGCAAAAAAATTTGTAACCTAAAATTTAAGAGCAGTTCATGCTTAAATTTGAACTTTAACATCAAATCTGTTGATAGGTAGATAAGTTGCTCCTTCTTCTTCATTGGTAAGTCTGTTATTTTCACTTATGCTTGAAGCACCTGACTTTTACGAAATTTAAGATTTCATTTTATCTATAAAATATTTACTTTTACAAAAAACTGCTTTTCAGAAACTCTATCTTTTATGAAAATTAAACCTATACTAAAATTTTGGCACTTTCATTAAGCAAATAATGATCACTTGCAGAACCGCTGTGAAATTTGTAGGGAACCCAAAAGTTTCACGGAACCCGGATGGAAGACCTCTGTTGTAATGACTAACTACGGCAAAATTTCACCAGATACATAGAAAAACTTCTCCAATTAGTAAGTGACTGTCTTGTAACTATCCCAAAAGAAATTCCTGCTCTAATAATACACCCAGTGCAATCAATATTATAATAGCAAATTTACTTTTAATCGTACATTGCATTGCTATCAGAAATGGACACTTTTCCAGATCCTGAAGCAGACTTCGGAATGCATTTGCCCGGATATATTTGCTATCATCTGTCAGCTTATGTGGAAACCATCAATTTAATTAATGTGACAAATTGAAACGTTTCATTGATAAAATAATTGCTGACTGTCAAATACCACAATACGGGGCAAGTAATTCGTGCTGTTATGCTATAATCTTCGACTGTTTTGCACAGATCATCATCAACGGAAATTGGCCACCTATAAAGAGGCTCAACCCTAAGGCCAATATCTTTATGCACTGGGGAGCCAAAAAACTGGTACAGGCATGCATATGCAAATAAAGAGATATGGAACCAATCAGAGTACGGCGCTGCGGTCGGCAAAGCCTATATAAGACAACGAGTGCTTGGCACAGTTGTTAGATAGACGACTGCTGCTACAATGGCAGGTTATCAAGATTTAAGTGAGTTTGAATGATGTTTAGTCGGCGCATAGCATCTCCGAGGTAGCAATGAAATTTTTATTTTCCCGTACGTCCATTTTACGAGTGCACCGTGAACATCAGGAATCCGGTAAAACATCCAATCAACGACATCGCTGCAGCCGGAAAAAGATAATGCAAGAACGGGACCAACGACGACTGATGTGAATCATTAAGCGTGACAGACGTGCAACCCTTCCGCAAATTGCTGCAGATTTTAATGCTGGGCCATCAAAAAGTTTCACCGTACGAACCATTCAATGAAACATCATCGATATGGGGTTTCAGAGCCGAAGGCTCACTCGTGTACCCAGTGGCGTAACGGAGAATATTAGGCCCCCCCCCCTGCAAACTCATGTTTTGGGCCCCAAGCCCAAATACGTACTTGGCATCAGTCAAGCTTTGGGCCCCCTAGAGTCCCTGGGCCCCACGCAATGCGGGGGTGTACGTTACGCCACTGCGTGTACCCTTGTTGACTGCAGAACACAAAGCTTTACGTCTCGCCTGGCCCTATTAACACCGACATTGGACTGTTGATGACTGGAAACACGTTGCCTGGTTTGACGAATCTCGTTTCCAATTGAATCGAGCTGATGGACTTGTATGGGTATGGAGACAACCTTATGAATCCATGGACCCTACATGTCAACAGGGCACTTTTAAAGCTGGTGAAGGCTCTGTGATGGTATGGAAAGTGTACAATTGGCGTGATATGGGACCCCTGATTCGTCTACATACGACTCTCACAGGTAAAAGGTACGTAAGGATCCTGTCTGATCACCTGCAGCCATTCATATCCATTATGCATTCCGATGGACCTGGGGAATTTCAGCAGGACATTGCGGCATCTCACACGTCCAAAATTGCTACAGAGTGGCTCCAGGAGCACTCTTCTGAATTTAGACACTTCCGCTGGTCACCCAAATCCTCAGACATGAATATTATTGAATATATCTGAGATGCCTTGCAACGTGCTGTTCAAAAGAGATCTCCATCCCCTCTTACTTCTACTGATTTATGGACAGCCCTGCAGGATTCATGGTGTCAGTCATCTCCAGTACTACTTCAGACATTAATCGAATCTATGCCACGTCACATTGCGACACTTCTGCATGCTCATGAGGGCCCTACACGATATTAAGCAGGTGTACCAGTTTTTGTTTTGACTCTTCAGTGCACTTTTGAATTTATACTGTATAATTTATTCTTTTAAATTTTTATCATAAGAGACAATATCTCCGCCTTAGCTCTCACTTGTATGTTTGATAAAGATCTTCTTTCTATAGCTTTTTTATTTTAGATAAAGGATGATGATTTTTTTTCTCACAAAACCTCTATTAAGGTAAATCAGATCACTTTTTGCTTATTAGAATGCAAAAAAAGTGCTTCTTTCTTTCTATGTGTGTGCATATAAAGTAATTCCGATTTTCCCGAAAGGACTTTACTTTTGTTCATTTGGGTTTTGAACCTTTCTAGACCTCGCATTAGCCATAATTCTTTTATTAAATACCAGCTTAACGATAGTAGTAAATTATTTGCAACCTTATTTCACAAAATTTTTCACATCTTCTAATTTTATAGTGCACTGACGTAATGATGCACCAACCACCGGAGATCTAACCAATCAGCTTTCAAATAATACATCAGGTGATTATATAGAACACTCTGGTACAACAGTAATGGGCCTTTAGAATTTCGTAGACTACTAAATGTCTAATTTTATATTTGGTGGACCACTAACAGGATTGATCAATATATGGTGAACTACAATAACTATATATTGTATCAAACTTATTGCCTTTCACACCACTTACTCAACGATTGTCTTGCACCAAGTTTTTCCAAAAACCCACCTCGGAATTTCTGAAAATGGCTGCTATTTTTCTTCATATTCTCATGCGATTATAATAGCTCTTTTATTCACTTCATTGTTATTCTCTAGCTGAAAAGGGGGAGGGGGGTTCTTTTCGAATCGTTCTCATGGAAAATGGATGCAAAATTACCACTCACTTGATATTCAGATTTCATTATTAAAGTCGTTTTCTGCTCGGCTATTCTCTTGTCACGATTGTACCTAGAGGTATTTCTGAACTAAAAAACACTTTCAAAATTTACTAAACTTATTTTAAGGTTTATTTATTTAAGTTTTATTATTATTTTAATCTTTCCAAAAGTTGACAATATTTTTTATGATTTTATTTTATGGGCCATCTCATTTAGCTTTATAAAAATACCAAGTATATTATTTTTCGTTTCTAGAACAAAAACTACAAGTGTTTTTAGTAAAAGCAGATGCCATTACTTTAAGAAAAATGTCATACTTTAAAACGCGCTTTACTCGAAATTTTTTTGTTTCGTTTTGAAAAAGTTCAAACGAGGACAGCGACTGCTCAAAACGTTTTGAAAATAATTAACTGAAATTTTTTGTGTACGTTCTGTATAATAGTAGAAATGTTTCAAACGTTAGATTTATTAATCACTATTTTATTACAAAATTTACAGTCCTTATGTGAATAAAATCACTGTTTTTTAAAGAAATTTCATATAACAACTAATATAAAGTGCTCTAGTTTTTGTAAAAACTAGAATGTCTCTTATTCTGAGGTCATTTCAAAAATGAATTATATAGCCACACATCAGAATTGAAAAATTGAAAATTTGTTCACAAACTTTTGGTACACAATGGGCCCCGTTTATGTTATTTTTTGTAAATTTTCACCCATTTTAGTAATAAAAATTTCTTTTTTTCTTCTGAATTTTGGTATATTTTTCTTAAAATGAACTAAAAAAAATCTAAAAACCACAAAAAATCCTAATGTTTCCATTAAAAAAAAAACGTTGTCGTAAGTAGTCGGATACTTTATATACAGTAGACCCCAAAAGTGTTCGTTCACTTGCAATTTCTTATAAAATTTAATGTTTTCGACTAATAAAAATTAATGTATTTTAACTGTAATTTTTTACTGATATCTGCAATTTCTTTTTAATAGAATGACATAATTATTTTTTTAAAAATGATATAACTATTATTTTTAAAAATTAATAATCAAAAAGCTATTGAAAAATTACGTTACAAAAGTATTTGTACACCTAATAAAAATCTCAACTTAGCTGTAAATATTGTATTTCTTTCTTACTTAAGACTTAGTAGGATATCTTTTAGTGTCCACAATAACTTTTAAATGTTTTGATTTAATGATTTAATCAGTTTTTTGTAATTTCTGCATCGGTTTTCTTCCATGCTTCTGTTATCATTGTTTTTACTTCCCATTATGTGTTTACATATATATGTTATGTTTTCTTTTTTTTAAAATCAAATTCTCACCAAATATGTTCTACTGGGCTAAATAAACTGATTGAGGAGGCTTTTTCAGAATTTTGGACAGTTATAGAGACACCAGCGGCGTACATTGAGAGCAGAGCGCTTGGAGTCATTATCCTGTTAAAAAATGAAGTAGTCTCCTATATACAAATTTTCGGCGGGTAATTTAAAATTTCACTTTAAAATATTTAAATAGAGCTGATGATTCACAATACCATCAAAAAATACCAAATTACCTAATTTTGAAGCCGATTTACACCTCCACGCAAGAACATTTCCATCTCCATGGTTCATTGATCTAATTTTATTCTTGGGATTAAGTTTCAGAAAATTCAAAATTGACAGAAATTGATTGGGTTGACGGAAAATTAAACATTTTTAGTTCTGATGGGCATATAATAGTTTGTAAATGAAAAAATGAGGAATTTAATCCCTTGAATTTATGTGGAACAAAAACTCCTCCACCTCCATGCTGAAGCATGGAGGTGGAGAAGTTCTTGCGTGGGGGTGTAAATCAACTTTCAAATTAGGTAATTTGTTTTTTTTTTAAATGGTATAGTGAACCATGAGTTCTATTTAAATATTTCAGAGGAATTTTAAATTATCCTCCCAAAATTTGGATATTGGAGACCACTTCCTTATAAATTTTCAGTGGCACGCATAAAGAGTTTTCATTACATAATGGAACTATTAGTACTTAAAATAAAATTGTGAGGTTATTTTTAGAAGTTAATTGAAAAAATTGAATAATTCCAAAACTTAATCTTTCACATCTTCCGAAAAAAAATAAGTATTTTTGAAATGAAAGCACGTTTAAAATAATAAAAAATGTCCTTTAAAAATAAAATATAAATGTACATCATTATTCCTAACACATAGCTGAAATTAATTATATTAAAGACAAAGGTAACTTTTCATGGACTAAATTAGCATCAGTTCAAGGTCAATTTTGAAAAGTCTAGTGAGAAGAATAATTTTTTTTTCCAGATGTTCGCTTTAAGCCGGTTTGAACCAGTTTCATAAAGCTTCTTTCTGAAAGCTTAACAAGCAGACGGGAGTATTACAGGGTATTTAAATATTTACTCAGTGGTTAAGTTCTGTGTCAAGAGTATTAAATTTTTTATTTTTCAACACATACATTATACAGAGTTTAAGAATTGTGAGTTAAAATAAATTTTTAGTTCTTTAAGAGAGTTTATACTTAAGTATTGGCAATAGTTGATCTACTTATTTTAAAATATGATAGTTAAATAAATAAAAGAATAGATAATTCACATGATCATCGTTACTTTAATTGACAAGATCTACAACTTAAAAGCAAAAGTAAAATTTAAAATAATTTCGAACTCACATCTTCGAAGATCTAGATAATTTTTCCTGTCACTCACTCTACTTGTTTTTTATACTTCATCATTAAAATATTGCCGCATTGGATGTTGTTGTTGCTAATGCCACCTGTCTGAAGTAGTCAGATCGAGGCCCACGAAATTCATCATGGCATCCGCCTATATTGTACGCCTGTCGTTAGCCGTAGCTTTGAGCACCATGCAGGTGACAGTATGATTTGGCTCGGTTCCACCCCAATTTTGAGGGAGAACACCCTGGGAGAGGTCAGGGGTTTCCCACCTCTCTTCCCCCAACCACACGAGAGGGCTTACGGCTCGACGGCTTTTTAGAGTACCCCCCTGCCAAAAAAATGCACTATACATTCACAAACATCCCTATCTTCTCCGGGATTCGAACCCAGGCCCTACGACACAGTAGTCAGCGTCGCTAACCACTATACCGGATGGGCGACTGCATTGGATGATAAAATTTTAATGAAACTTTATTTGTTCTACAATTGTTTTTAAATCGTTTGGTATTTTAATATCTTTACAAATATTTTGGTTTTAGAATAGCTTGATACAAATTCACAAAAATGATATAAAACATATCATCTAGCATTAAAATTCTGAAAAAGGCCGCTATAGAACGAAATAATTTCCTGTAAGTAAAAAAAAACCCACTAAATTTCTTACTTTACCTTTATTTTTTTAAAAAACGATTAAAGAACTTCTATAAGTGTTCCTTCTACCATTAAGACTGGTAAATTTTAATTATGTATTAATGACGCATTCGACATTTGTCTTAGCAGCTAAAGTAAGTCCAAAGCTACTTTTTAATGTGCGTTGTCTTCTGTGGTGATTTTATAATTAGAAGATTAAAAAGTCACACAAGTAATTATTGAAGTACTACATAATCAAATTTTTTAAAAATAACGAATTTTTCGTGATTTTTTTGTTTGTTTTCAAAACATTTCATTATTAACACGCTTTTATAAACTTCACATGTATGTGACGGAATTTTGAACTCAATTTTTATCCACACTTTAAAGGTCAGATTAATTCGAAATTTTGCACACATGTCAAGGACCTACAACAATATAATATCTTAATAATTTTGTTTCATTGCCCTGATCAGGATCATCAGGATTAACGATTTCCCATTTTCAGATCCCATCTCGCATCTGGTGACTCATTCCAGATCCCATTTCCAGAATCGACTAATTCCAGATTTGATGACTAAAAAAGTAAGTTACCACTTAGTTCAATTAACTGTAAAAGCGTGTTTTTGATGTGTAACAACTTTCCTCTCGATTGCTGGAGATTTGTGGGAGTGATTTCGTGAAACGGGACGGAAATGCGTAACAGGAAGTTGGGGGGAGCGCGCGCTATTCAGTGAAGTTCTGTTTTTCCTCCTTCATTCGGGAGGGGCTCCGCCCCCATCCCCTGCGGTCTTGGCTGCGTGGGATCTTCGTTTTTGTTTTCTCACTTTAGGATCAGAGAAGAAGGTAAGTCTTTTAGGCAGAGACGTGGTTAGACAATGACGAACGTGTTTCAATACCTGACTTCGATCGCGGCGTACAATTTAAACAACCGGATCACAGAGCAGCTGGTGTTGCAATCTATCGCAAACAGAACAATTCACATGTTGTGGCTCCACATATGGATATTACTTATCGTCAAACAAATGGACTGGGTATTATTAATCAAGATATTGGGGGGGGGGACATATGTGCGGCAAAATGCTTATTTGAAAATACAGTTCATTTCTCCGAATCAAACGGTTCAAAAAATTAAAGATTTCCTGCATTTTTTACTTTTACCATATACCGAAGGTGGTTCTGCTCCTTTTTTTTAAAAAAAAAACTATCACTCGCTTCCCATGATTTTGAGTGGTGATTTTAAAGTTAACTTCAGTTTGCCGAGCGACTCATAGCTTTTTTTGAATAATGAACTCAAGCTCGAAATGAACACAAATCGAAATGTTTCGACAACTAACAGTGCTTCTGTTATTGACGCTATTGTTCAACGGTTTTTAAGTACTTTGAAATCACAAGTATATGTGTCATATTTTAGTTATCATAAATTATCATTACCACTCTTCCCCAAATTGAACAAGAAAAATTATTTTTGATAAAAAATTGCATTACTCCTTGTGTTAATTAAATAAAATTTTCATTAACGATATAATTATTCCATAGAAAATTATTTCCAATCATACCCGATTCCTTTTTTTCAGGATTTAAGTTGCTATTGCTAATTTATCACGATAACATGTCAGATGTTACACATCGTATGCGACAACTGTAAAGCTTGTTTCTTTTTTTTTTAGTTTTTTTAAACTATAATTTATTTTCGCATTGAAGAAGTTCACGGTGAAAAATTTTATTGAATGCGTAAATGAGTTGCTCATGAGTTGGTTTTAAATTAAAATTGTATGAAAACAAAATCTTGAAAGCAATTCATCTCAGATTTTTTGTTCCATTAAATACACTTTACATGAATTATTATTAAATCCAAGCTCCATTGCCGATATTTGTATTCTGTATGATTTATGGCCGAGATATGTCAGTCTAGTTATCACGGCTACTTGTGGGTAGAATTCTATTTACGTGAACTTGACAAAATTAAATAACATAATAAACGCAATCACGTGTTTCTAACCAATCAGTTCATTATTTTCTCTGTTGCCAATTTTTACTTTTTACAGAAATTTTCTTATTAAAAGTACATATTTGTAAATAGTAATAACGCACATAGAAAAATAAAAAGAACTTAGTTTAAATAAACACATCTAGCGTAATTTTTTTTTTTAATTTTGAAAAATTTTTTAAAGGATTTTAATACTTGAATATCATTGAAGTATTATCAAATCTGAAATTGTACCTAAATTTTACATGTAGAATATTGAATACTATTCTAATGTCAATTTTGAATTCATTGGAAAAATCGCGACTGTTATGAACTTAGCCCATTGAGTTATTTACTGTCAAGCCTACAGCTGTCATTTACAAAAAGTATATCGTACATATACATACATACATACATATATATATATATATATATATATTATATATATTATATATATATATACATGAATACTCCGAGCTTACACGGTAGGTAAGACTGAGAGTGATTACCGCGAGTCTTGGTACGAATTTGCATATAAAAACAGATAAATTATTTTTAGATGGGGCCGGAGACTAAAGAAAATAATAACTTAGAAAAATATTTTTAAATAAAATCTTGTTGTTGCTAATATCATCTGTCTGACGATGTCAGGTCGAGGCCCACGAAATTCATCGCGCCAAGGGGCTAGATGTACGCCAGTCGTTAGCCGTAACTTTGAGCACCGTGCAGGTGACAGAGGAATTTGGCAGTCAGCGTCGCTAACCACTATACCGGATGGGCGACAATAAGATTTTAGATAATATAAATGTCAAAACGTAAGTCGACGTTATTTTAATATTAGAATGTTTCATAAAATCTAACAAAATAGACTACAGGCTCAAAGATGTTTTTTCCTTCCACAAAATTTCCTTGTAGCATATTGATAATTTTTTTGTGTGTTCCTTGTTTGTTGAAAAAATACGCTCTTCATTCGAGTCAATATTTTCTAGAATTGGTAACCCTTTTTCAATTAAATTGAGACCTGTCAAATTTCCAATCATCATTCAATATTCTGATTGAACTGGGTCTACAGACTCAAGTTCTCCAATGTCTTGCTCTTGCTCATGCATTTCCATGAGCTCATCAGATGTCAGGTCCTGATTGTGGGAATCCAGTAGTTCTTTAGCGTCATGATTATCCACTTCTAAATTTATTTGTCTGGTAAAATTGGCAACTTCTTCAATCACATTTCGAATTTCATCACCCCCCCCCCTATTATTATACAAACTATATAACACAACAGAGATTGTTATATAGCACAGTACTTGTTGCTTCCTCCTGTAACATACAGGATAAGGCAACAAGCATATATCTGCTTTCTCTGAGTCTCTCTGCGAGTCTTCCACTTAAGGTTTGGCCGTGGTACCCTAGTGGTCAAGGTATCAGATCGTGGCTAACATGTCATGAGTTCGAGCCCAGTACCACTAAAGACCCACCGTCTAGGGAAGCTATGCATGTTAAATATGTAGAGAGCTCAAATGTCCTCACGTTGGTGTGGTGTGGTAGTTACGAGAGGGGGGTGCCAACTCCTCGTCACTTGACCGGGGCTCAAAATGACGAGGTCCGTCACCAAAAGCCCTCGTGTAGCTGAACAGTATGTGTGACGTTAATATTCACTCATTCCATTTAAGGTTCGGCTTCTACGTGCAGTGAAAAGGCTTGAAGTCAATGGCTATTGTTGACTGTCAAAGTAACGCCAGTGTCAGATTAACGCCAGATGAAAAGATTTTTTTGAAAGTATTTGGCTGTTTATGATTTTTATAATGTCTAGAGTCTCCTATCCGGTATAGTGGTTAGCGACGCTAACTGCTGTGCCGTAGGGTCTGAGTTCGAATCCCGGAGAAGGTATGGGTGTTTGTAAATGCATAGTGCCTATGTGCGGTAATGGAAGTACTCAAAATAGCTGTCCAGCCGCTAGTTCTCTTGTAAGGTTGGTAGTAGGGGAAGAGAGGTGGGAGGTCATGATCCCAAGGGTGTTCTCCCTCAAAATAGGGGTGGAACTGAGTTAAATCCTTCATCTGCATGGTGCTTAAGTCTACGGCTAAAATCTAGCTCCTTACCATAATGAATTTCGTCGGCCTGAATCTGACAAACTCGAGATCATGTGGCATAAGAAACAACAATAATGTCTAGACGAGTTTTTGTTATTTTTTAATAGATTATGAAATCATTCAATGATGTAGAAGAAGTGATTTTTTCTGCACAGAGATGCCGCTTTACTTAATGCTGATTAGGAGTGCGAAACATTACGAGAAACAGAGTAATAAAAGCCACTTATCTGACTTCAGTCAATAAAATAAAAATGAAGATCAAAATGTTTTAACCACTGTATTGATTTCGTCAAATAATATTAATCACACACGATTTTTTAATTACCCTTTGCAATCTGGACTATTGTACGCATACGATTATAATATAATGGTTCAGAAGTATCGACACAATTTCGATTCTTGGGGGAAAGCCAAAAATATGTTGTTAGGCAGATTCTACAGTGGAATAAAAAAAAATAGTTAGCTATGCAAAGTAGTGCCAACCCACAACAATATCAAAACAATCAAACCCTTTCACGCAGCCTAACAACGAAGAAATGTTTTGAACGGTGCGAGTCAAACAATGGAGCTCAAGTTTTCAATATCGACTTCGTCATTTCACTGTTGCTCAAATCAATGAAGGTTACGGACTAGATCCTAGGGAGCTGGAATCATTCCAAAAACAAACTGATGATAATTTTGAGGTTGAAATATAAATTAAAATAATGCTATTAATCAGAAAAATATTTTATTTTGATATAAACTATATTTTATTTTGTAGTTTAAAAATCTTGGAAAAGAAAAATTTTTTAGTGGTATGCCAACTTTTGTGTCCAGTTAGATTGGTTCCCTTAACACTAGAAAGACTGAAGTTTAGTATATACCTATATTTCTCAAAAGCAGTCAAAATGACTGCATTGTGAAAGAATAACTAATGTGTAAAGAAATTTGTTTAAAATTAATTTTTAATACTTTTTATATTATTTACAATCATATAACAAGTTTTTTGAATAACAATAAAAAAAATTACTTCACTTATGAAAAATATTTTCTAAGAATGTCTGAGAAAAAATGTCATTACATATGTAATTGTTTTTCTAATGGAAATTAAAAAGCAGTCAAAATGACTTCCTTGGCAATCTAGTGTTAAACACATAATCTGCGTTAAAAATTAAACTTTAAATAAGCTTAATTTTTTTCAAATATTGGAAGGAATTTTGAATCATAATTCAGTTGTGAACTTTTAGATTAGGGGTCGACAACCTATGACACTTGTGCCACAAATTGGCACGCGAAGAAATTTTCAGTGGCACTTTACAAAGTTATGAGATCAAAAAAGTTAAATTTCTCTGTCTTTTTTCAATGCGCCTCAAATACTGTTTCTTACTTACAATTCTTTGTCATATACTGATTCTGCTGAATGTGCTTACATGTGATTTATGTAAAGAATACTCCCCTGTTAAATGTGATTCATTCTTCGCGTTAATAATATTCAATTTAAATCAACACAATTGTGTAATACTTGTAAAATGAAACCTCACTCATATTGGCGCAACGTGATGAAAATCTGATGATGAGCTATTGAAAACAAAATTTACGGAATTATGAAAAGATCTAAAAAATAAACCCTATCTATGAATCGGCAAATATTTTAACCTGCTGTACATCATTGCCGGGACGATTTAATTGTTTGAAGAAAATTGCGAGTGCTCTGCTTTTGGTTCTACACATATATATGCGATAATAACACATTTGGTAGTAAACATATATATGTGGTTTCAAAATATATGAAATGTATTTTGAGACCACTGAAAGAAATTGTTCAACAGCTGAATGTTCAAAATCATGTGTGAAATTGAAAGTCACAAATTATACCTCTGATATTGTGATATTAAGTAAAGCTTTGCAGTGGCAGGGTTCGTATTAAAATTTTAATTCTTCATTTCATTTTATTGCAGGAATACTCATACTTCATATTATTTCTTTTTTTAATAAATATTCTTAGGAAAAGTAAACAATACTCGTATATGCGCAATTTAAATTTTGTTTTATCTAGGTTGTGTGTGTGTGTGTGTGAAGGAATAGTTATATTTTTTGTTGCTATTTTTATAAATATCTACAAAAATTATGCATAACTAACATAAAACACAAAACTCCAAATCTATATTTTTATCGCTTCCTAATTCTGGATTCATTGCCGAGGGAATCAAATTGTTAAAAATATTATAATTCCTTATTCTTTAATTCCACTGGTATTTTAGATGATTATATTTCCATTATATTTTATATCATGTCAATAATATTGTTCATCTTTTAGGCATTTGATTTATTGGACGACACACATAGAAAGCATGTTTACAGCATAAAGAACATTACATATACATAACTCTGACTGTACAAGCTAAGCAAAGTATATCTCCCAGATGACTTGCACGTCAACTATTCATTTAACATTTAATTTTCAACATCAAATATTTCCTACTGCGTTGCACACTGAACCATATTGGTATACTGATTTGGCACGTCACACTAACATGGTTGCAGACCCACGTTTTAAACCCTTTTTTCAAAAAAGTACAAAGCATAAATAGAAAGAAATATTTTTTTCTTATCCTTAGATTTATTTACAATTATCAAAATATTAGATGTTAAATATTTTTTTCAGAACTAAGAACTTTAAAATACATTGCTCTCTTAAAGGGTTTGCAGTTTTTCTTTTATAGCAATTTGGTTAAATCCACGTGACTTTATAGTCACGTGATCAATGTAATCATGTGTTTCCCCCTCATCAGTTCACGCGCTTCGCTGTTGCCAACTTTTGCTTTTCGCAACAAAACTCTTTTAAAAAGTACATTTTTATCAACAATAGTAACGCACATAAGTAAGCAAAATGTACTTCATTTAAAAATACACATATAATATAAGAATTTCTTTATTTTGAAGCCTATTTTAAGAATCTTAATACTTGATATCTTTACTCAACTGTAAAATTTGAAATTTTATCTATATTTTAGAAGTAGAATAACAAGAACAAATCCAATGTAGGTTTTGAATTCAATAGAGAACACATGATTGCCTTTATCATGCTATATATATAGTCCGTTGAACAATCCATGATAATTCATGGAGCCAATGCAAAGACTTGAAAAACTGTTTTCCTTGCACACATTCAATACGAGATTTCAAGTATACCTCAGTACCATTGATACAAATTCTCAAATGATAATTGTTTAACGACAAATATTATATAAAAAGCTTACTTATTTCTGATATCCCTGATACTGGACGAACAAAAACGTTTTGTGGAATTTGAATTTATCGCCTTTTAACTCTAAAAATAACTTCTTAAATTGATTTTATTTCGTACACTAAAGTGTAGGCGTACAATTTGAATTATTATTCCTAAATAATTTCCGGACAGTTTTAAAATTGTATTAAAAAAAGATATTCTTTCATCCAATAAAAAATGTTATTTTTTAAAGTAAAAACTATTTTAAACAAACATTCATTTGCCATTTTTTTTTCTTTTGCATTACTGGAAAGTAATATGACGTCATAATTAATTAATTTATCCTAAATATACTTATGTTCAATAAATCATCAAAAAAATTATATTTAAAAAAGTTATAATTAATGTTATGGTTTAATTATCCTGAATTATTGTTGTAAAGTAATATGATGTTATAATTAATTTATGTATTCTAAATATTTTTATTCGTTCAAAATCATTAGTGGCAACAGACGATTTTGATATTTGGCTAATGGAAAAAAAAGAACAGTTGTTAGATTAAATGCGAGGAAAGTATTTGTATGAAAATCGATCGCTTTTAATATACAATTTTCTTTTTTTTAAATTTATAATCAATAATTTTTTTAGATTTATCAGACATTAACTGAGTATATCACAGGTGAGTATATTTACTACGATGCTTATACAGTTTATTCTTACATTATAAAGAAATTTATTAATTGAATTATGTAAAGAAAGAAAAATATAGTAGGAAGTAATTTTTATTCGAAAAAAGAAATCATCTGCAATTGTCTTCCTCTTTTTTTTTTTTTTTTTTTTTTTTTTTTTTTTTGTAATATCTACAGTTTAAATTGATCTTAATGCTACAAAAGTAAGCTGATATTTATCAAATTTGTGATGTACTAGTGGACTCAATTGAAGAGAAATTTTTAATTTTATACGTCCTTACAGTTTTTTTGTTTGGAAATTAATTTTATGCATGGTTTTTAATAACTTTTTTAGCGCACTTATGATTTATCTTTTTAAAAGAGCTGTGGTATAGAATTAACTCCAATTCAGTGTAACTTATTAACAACTGATAACATTTACTAATCCATGTGGAGGAGAAAACGGAATTTGAAATAAAAAAATTCTTAATTTTAAAACAATTTTCAATTTGAAAAGTGATATTTCAAATGTTATTTCTGATTCTATTTGCTTCAAAATTTCTTTAAAAAATATGAGAACCGGGAGTTGACTCCTTTTTGACAATTAAGGACTCTCAAAAAACGCAATGAATTCTTCACAATTTTACCTCATTCATTAATAAGCAGTCCTAAATATATGCTGCGATATTTGGCAAAACAAGAGAGAGTTTGGGCGGATAAGGATTACTAAGTATATCTATAAAAAGAATTTTCTCCAAACGAGAAAACGTATGAATTGATGAAACTCGTATCTTTTCAGACAAGGGGAATGAACTAGAAGCTTATAATTACGGCACCTCTCCAATTGGGGTAGTTACATAATTGTATATATTTTTTCATTCGTGGAGGAAAAAACAGATTCGTTGCCAAAGACAATTTGATTAAGATCTAAAAGAGTGTTCGAGACCAGAGATTTATTCAGAAATGTTTTCAAATAAGTAAATAAACATAACTTTGTACTTTAGAAATGGAGAGGATTTGCCACTGGAAGATTTTTTAATCACTAAGAGACATTCAGGTCAGCTTTGAAAACAAACTACTGTTGATGACGGGATTTTCTCAGTTATTTTACGATTGACACTGCAGTTAGATAAAAAGTTGCTACTTTGCTAAACTATGGGGATCTTACAGGTTCAGAAAGTAAAGGGTAGAAAGTGGAAACTGTACTTTCCCTCTTGGTCTGAAAAGTCCGAGTTCAATCAAATGATTGAATTTATGGGTTTTGAAGAACAATATGATTTTCAGAAAGTAAAGGGAGGGAGAGGAACTCCTTTACTGATTTTTAAACTAAATCCTTCTCTTTGTGTGTATTCCTAATTAGTTGAAATATAGATCAATCATTATGTAAAGTTAGTTATTATTAATTTGTAATTATTTTTATATTAAATTAAATTGTATTATAAAATTTAATTTAAAAGATATATATTCAATTCATAGAGGGCGTAACAGGTAGCTCTTAAAAATAATATGTTCTAATAATTTTATTTTTAACATTATATTATAGAACACATAAGACAAATACAAAAATACTCCTAGTGTTACTCTTATAAATGCAGCATTTAACTTAATATAGACTTAATAGATAACAATTATTTTAGCACAAATAATTTTATACTTATTGCTATGCTACAATTTGGCCAGTAATATTATAGTTTTGAATCTGTGGATCCTTAATCTGACAATAACTTGTTTATTGTTCATTGATTCATCGTGATCTAAATCATTTTTAATACATCTTTAGGTAATTTACCTTATTCTTATAACGGATTTAGAACTTTCACCCATTATTTTCCATGTGATTTTGCTCTGCATTGTAATCAGAAAGGAGAAAAGTTGGCTAGCAACAACTGGTTAAACTTTTTTTTATACAAAATTAAAAGTCAGCCTTGTTTATAATATTGCAGCATCTATATTTTTAAGTTTCCAATATCTACTTGATTCTTTTATTTTTAATGTTCAAGTTATTTATGTTTCTCCAGAAGAAATTTTTTTTTAAATTACACACATACACACAAATATATATTGTAAAGTAAAATTATGTATATATTTTTAAGAATACAGCCTACATTCTACTCTGTTGAAATAGAAATGCCTACATCAATCTGATAATAAATATAGAAAAACTACTAGTATTCTAAGAGTTAAATCATACGCAAAAATAATTCAATGAACAAAGTAGAAAATTTTCTTCCTGTCAATTATTTCCATTTGTAAAGTTTGAAATTGAGCGCTATCTTCTCTCACGGAATGCACATTCACACAAGAAAAGGTGTACACACGAAACCTAACATAATTTCTTTGACATTTTCCTACGGGATAAAGAAGCTCCTACAGGATAAAGAAGCTACCGGTCCACTACAGTTCGGTCAGTATCTCGATAGTCTATTGTCTTACGATATCGATAATTATAGCATTTTTAGATAAATGAGAAGAGAGTATGTTATTTATCTTTTGTTAATTCTACTCTGCTTCAATTAGTTTCAGTACCATTACACGCGAAAACAGTATTGAATAGCAAGGGGAGGGGGAAAAAAGATGGCTCGTTATGCAAAAATGTTAACTGGAGTGAATGCACAAATAGATCTCGTGCAAAAATTATGCAAGAAATAGTTGGTTATGACAACCCACTGTTATTTGAATTATTTTAATTTTCATTCATAGAGATTTTTCTCTCGTGTTGTTTGACATAACAAATTGACAGAAATATGTTTACATTTATTAAAAGCAAAATTAAAAATAGAAATAGCGTAAAACATATTAAAAACAAATATGTATCAAAATATAAACAACATGATTTAAAATAAAATAGAACGTACTTCATGACCAGAATAATTCAGGTATGAGAAAACATTTTTTATAATTATTGTGATTTTTTAAAATTTTATATGCATTTGCATCGTAATTATAATAAATCCTCTCATTAAAAACCAGCATGTTTATAAAGTTTCTACAATTCTATGGATGCAATTGGGTCTGATGGACCCGAGGTTGTAGCAACCGGTTTGTAGAAAAAATTATTTGATTAATATGGATTGGAAGAATTTGTTGAATACTGTCGTGTGGAATAATTGTAGGTGTTATCCGTTGAATGTAAAAACCCTTTCGAAATCATCGTGTGGAGCTGCTTGGAAGTGGAAGAATGAGACTTCTGATATTATTCTATTCATTTTACCAGTATCAAAGTATGTATTCTGTCACTAATAATTCATTATTTAAATATAAAAAAAAGACTTGAAATTTGGTGTACATGATTCTTTTATGGAGTAGAGATCTGCTAAGAACAGGTTGCGATATCGACTTCCAAAAGGGGTTGTGAAGAGTTAAGGAGGTTTTATTGATAAAAATTCCCGTTTTTGAGATACTAGATCTACGAATTTGAAATTTCGGGAGTGTGCTCCTTTTCTTGGTTGGCTAAGAAGGATTTTATTGAAATTGACTCCCATAGGGGGAGGGGTTACAAGGAGTTAGTGGGGCATTTTAGATAAAAATTCCTGTTTTCTGAACTGTTAAACCTACATACTTATAATTTGTCAAGCATGTTTCTTTTGTTGAGTAGAGATTTACTATATAAAAATGGGTTTTTCAAAAATCCACTCTGAGCGAAGCGTAGAAATGCAAGTCCTGTTTTTTGAAAGAGATGTGAGGACTATATAAAGATATTTTTTGCTACAATCCAATGCTTGATGCAAGGACTTAGATATTAATAATTCATACATAGAAACAGTATATCGTTGTAGTCAAGCCAATATGTGATACGTGCAAAATGTATTTCTATGATATATTTTTATTTTACAATATTCTGGCATGTATATACACATAGCATATTTTTTTTAGCGACCACATCTCGTATAATGCTTGGAGTTACATAGCAGTTTTTTTTGCACGAAAATTTGACTCGTAAACTAGTCATAATAATTAAAATGTCGAAATTTCCAAAAAGTGCACATTAGCAGTTATTGGTTTGATACGACGATTTATTATCCAGGGTTTCCTATTTAATGTTTATTCTAGTTTATCGAGTGTCTAATGTTTTTTTGTTGTTTATAGAAATAAAGACTCACACAAAAGAAGAATAGAATTTTTATTCCATTATCGTTTGACAGAATACATTCTTTTTTAAAATTTAATATCGTTTTATTTAGAATTGTTTAACGATATATTTCCCAATCATTAGGCATGTGCTACTTCGTTTCAGGTTACATCAGTTGTTAGTAGACATCCACGAGACCTGATAATGCGCTTCATTATCAATTTCTTGTCTCATATCCAATGTCACTCAAATTTGAGCTTTCCCGGCATAATCGTTTTCTGCGTCGGATAATTTTTGCTTCTACAACACGCATCTGTTCTTTTAACTTTCAATGCATTCCACGAGGTTGTTGAAAAAACCCTTTCTTCAGCTTTCACTGGTTAGCGTTTTTACCTATTTTTCTCTTTATGTTTACGATGACAAGTGTTTCGAACAATAGCTGTCAGTTAAAAGTTGAATTGAATGCGGTTTTTATTTATTCATATTTGTTGAGGAAATAACACCGCGACGTTCTAGAAAGAAAAGGAATATTATTCGAATATCGTTGTTTGAATTTGGCTTCATAGAATTCGGCCATACGTTTCGTGTCGCTAGTGTTGTGTTGACACCTAGTAAGTGGTATGTTCGAAATACGAAAATTTTATTGAATGTATCTGTGTCAACCTGGGGATTTTTTTTTTTGAGTAATTTCTCGCAACAAGTTTTTCGAAAATATAAATGCCAAAACTTAGAAAGGTTAAGACGATTTTCTTATGTTTACTTTGATAATCTTATTGTTTTGGTTTTTTTTTCGTTTTAGAATATTTTTCGACAAAAATATGATTTGCTTATCGTACACTCAAAAATGTTTTTTTTTTTCAATTTATTGCAATTTTTTATTATTTTTAATTTATTTGCATATTTTTATGATGCAAATAACTACAAAGGAATCTTTTTTTAAAAAAACTGTACATCTCCTAACTGTACAAAACCAGCCCATCTCGTTACTTTAACTGTAAAATTATTCCAAAAATTCCCGGTTTATACCCGGAAATATACGGTGTATATTTCTCATCGTATACTTTATGATGAAGTCATTTGGCTTAGAGTATCAATGTTGATAATTGAAAGTTTTAACCTCAGCATTTATGTGAACATATATGTACATTCCATTCTTGCTTTTGTTGATTCAATTTGCATCATTTCATTTTGTTCTACCGATTTTACTTCTACATTCATCACCTGAAATTTATGGAAATATGTTAAAATTGAAGAAAACTACGTGTTTTAGTTTTTCTATAGAAGATATTAATAAAAAATAATCGAGATAGGGTATAAAACTCCAACTGTGGGAAGACATGGATGTTTGCAGATGCATAGTGCCTTTGCGGCATGGGAGTACTCTAAACAGCCATCGAGCCTCAGATTCTCTCGTGAGGTTGGTGGAAGGGGGATAGAGGGGGATGCCCCTGGCTACCACTAAGGTGTTCTCCCTCAAAATGGGGTGGAATCTAGCCAAATCACTCTGTCACCTGCATGGTGCTCAAAGCTACGGTTAACGACCGGCGTACAACTAGCCACGTGAATTTCGAGCGCCTGGATCCAATGTTACTGTCGATCAGGTGGCATAAGTAACAGCAATATAATTCTTTGAGAACTATATTTAATTCTTTTTGAATTTGTTTTATTTTATATGCACTTTTTGCAATTTTATTGAACTTGAAACTTAAATTCCCCCTCATACCTTTAGCTTATTTTCCAAATGATCCAGTTGACGCATGCGCATTAACGACAGTGGATAAAAATCCTTTGCACAATCAGTATTGGAGTTATAAAAAAACATTCAGCGAAATTCAAGACATCTTTTTTCACACATTGAATGATTCTTTTTAATTTTATTTTAGTCCTACTTAATGCTACTTTGAAAATCCCTCTTAGATATTTTTACGGCTCTCTCTTTTCGTTATTCGAAAAAGATTGTAAACCAGAACTAAACGATAAAGTATTTCCTCTTAACTATCCCTTGGCACGGACAGGAACTTGGCATCATTGATTGATCGATTTTGGCACTCGTGGCGTTGAAAGGTTATTCACCTCCGGTTTTTCGACGAAACTTTTATTCACCAGGAGAAAGCTTTCCCTTTTAAGTTGGAAAAAAAAAGAAAGAAATTTATCCATACAACAAGGGAAAAGAATCAATAATGCTTTGTTGAACATCAAATGACAGGTTTTGAAAAAGAAAAGCTTCTAATTTCTTAAAGTGGTCATTTACTTTTGTTTTAATCTCCGATATAAAAAAAAAATTAAGAGGATACAATACGATTCAAATGACAAAATTCGTTCAAAAAATCAAATCTAATTTTTTTTTTTTTTACCTTAATTATTCTTCATATATATTTCTATAACCTCACAATATGTGAAAGCTCTAAACTTAAAAAACGCAGAATTATGATAGCTTTTATGTTCGTTTTTATTCACATCCCTGTGGCAAATCAAAACTTTAAACTTACTTATCTCAGAAAGATAAAATAACAAGTTTGTCTTCATTTAAAATGCTAAGGTTTTTTTTCTCTTGTGTCTAATGCTTTGAATTTTTTTTTTTTACCTATTGCTAATAGTGCATGTAGTTGGTAGGCATTTTTGAATCAAAGCTAGACTTATTTTTTTTAAATAACTGATCTCAGAATTTATACATTTTTTCAAGGAATTTTCAATAAGCATTCATAAAAAGAAGTATTGTACGCATACCAATCGTGTTATCGCAAGTACCATACCAACTTTTGTTATATATGGTTCGATGTACTTGTAAATCAAATTTCATGCGTATACGTAAATTTTTGTAGGAGAAGTAGCATTTTATAAAATCACTTCACAAAGTTTAAGTTTTTTCTTTAAAAATTAAATAGCTAGCTTTTTATGAAATTTGAGCACAAAATCTATTTTACATAGTATAAGCACATAGGAGGCAACCACAAAAATTTTGAAAATCCTTAAATTAAAAATTTTTGCTAAATCTTCAATATTTATACGCTTTCAATGTACAATAATGGCGCGTATTTAATAATTTGTAAAGGGTATTCGAAGAAATACTGAGTATTTTTTAAAAAAATATATATAGCATGCTAAAACATTATAAATACTTTTTAAGGATCAATATCAACAAAATTTAAGATTTTATGAAGTAAATTATCTAAGTTTTACAAAAATCTTAATTATAAGTAAAATTTTAGCAATTTTTAAAAAATTCTTTAAATTAGTTAAAAGATAAAAGTAATAAACTTATATCAATCAAAGTAGAATTAAAATAAACTGCATATATATAATTTTATCTAGGGAATGTTCTAAGATTTTAATGTTTTATTAAAATATAAAAATTTTAGAGCCGATCAAATGAAAATTATAAGAAATGCCACATATTTATGAGGCTATTATTGAAATAGCAAACTATAACTCAAAAAAGTTCATACACAGTAAGAATTATTTTAGTTTATTTCCTAGAAAACAGTATAAATTATAGGTTCAAAAAGTTTCATAAAAACACATTAATACTATTTTGTATTCTCAGATTTGCCATAGTAGATTTTGAAACATTGTAATATCCTCTTCTTGTAAATTAAAAACTCACTTCTAATTGTTCTAATTTTACGCAATTTGTGTAACTCGGTCTCTGTGTATAATGTAGAAACAAAACCGTTTTAAACAAATTTTTGTTCGAATTCTTGGATTTCATAATAGAAGTTGCATCACGTAATTTCTATATATAATGTTCTAAAATCTTCGATCTTTATTAAGAGGTCTTTTTATAATAATTTTGTTAAAATTATTGAAAAAAATTTGTTCCACTGCACCACTACTATCAACCGATGTCTACTGAAACTTATCGATAATTTTAAACATATCACTTTCTTTTGTGTTCTAAGTTTATTGCAAGACAAGTCAGGATTTCAAAAAAAATATATATCAGCGCATTTCACCCATTTCATACTGGCTAGCCATTACTCGTCCGCTTCGTTGAGTTTTCGTTATATTGTATGCTATATAATTTTTTTAAGTAACTTTTTTTATTATTATTATCTAAATAGCGGCTGAGTGGCGTGGTTGATTTGTCGCTAGCCTTCTGCACCAAGGTTGCGGTTTGACTCCGGGGTTGAGAATTTCCACCCCTCAGTTCCATGCCTAAATTGTGGAGATAGGTGGTGTCGCATCTGTCGTGTATGAACCGAACCAAATCGTACTGTCACCTGCACGGTGCTCAAAGCTAAAAGCTAAGGGCACGCGTACATCTAGCCCCTTCACACGATGAATTTTGTGGGCCTCTATCTGACATCGTCAGACAGGTGGCATTAGCAACAACAGTGAAATACGTTTGACGCAAAAACGCTTAAGGTGAAATATTGGTCAACACGAAATACTACAACGGTCCGACAAACTGCTACGTATTTTCATGCATATTTTTTTTCTTAGCATGAAACGAAAATCGCTTAGCACGAAAAAAAATTCCCTTCTGAGAATGAACAAATTACGAAAATTCTGTATTATTGGGCTGTTCTATTGTATCATAGGAAGAATTCGCTGCAGTAGATGATGATAATGTGTGTAAGCCCAAATTATGGCAGACAAAGACATTTTGGGCTTTGTTCAAGCTCAAAATGAATGATGGAAATGAAGTGAATAAGGGAACTAATATTCCCACGTTATCCGAAATTAGGAATATCATGAAAATTATGCGAAGTTATTTAGATGCCCATTCTAATGGTGAAATGAATGAATAAATGAACGACATCGAGCAATTTGTTGCTAAATTGGCAAATGCATAGAAAAGTATCATACTATTTTTCAAAATCTCAATCAATGTTTTGTTTTTCAAAAAACTCAAAAAATTATTTTTTATTTTATTTTATGAAGCTCTCGTGAATGTTTTTTGGTTGATTTTTATTAAATGCATGCATATATACACATTTATGAATAAAATGTCCTCTAATAAGCTTAATTTTGTTAAATATATGGGTTTTTTTTTTGTTTTTTTTATGCAATGTCTTTAACACGAACAATATTTCAGTCCCTGAGTTTGTGTTAAATGATCTTCACTGAAATTAAATATTTAATTTATGAGCCAAATACTTCTAAATCGTTGATGAAGTTGTGCTATATGGACGGAGCAGTTCTTAAGCGTACTTGAAAAATATATATGGTTTCCTTAATTAAACTACTTAATTTAATTTTATTATTTATAAGGAATGCATTTTTCATTCGTAAGTGAAAAAATAACATTTACCTTAATCAAGTACCCACCTCCAGTTCCACGCCTAAATTGTGGAGATAGGTGGTGTCGCCATCTGTCGTGTATGAACCGAGCCAAATCGTACTGTCACCTGCACGGTGCTCAAGCTAAAAGCTAAGGGCACGCGTACATCTAGCCCCTTCACACGATGAATTTTGTGGGCCATTTTTGATCTGACATCGTCAGACAGGTGGCATTAGCAACAACAGTGAAATACGTTTGACGCAAAAACGCTTAAGGTGAATATTGGTCAAAACGAAATACTACAACGGTCCGACAAACTGCTACGAATTTTTATGCATATTTTTTTTTCTTAACATGAAACGAAAATCGCTTAGCACGAAAAAAATTCCTTCTGAAAATGAACAAATTACGAAAATTATGTATTATTGGCTGTTCTATTGTATCATAGGAAGAATTCGCTGCAGTAGATGATGATAATGTGTGTAAGGCCCAAATTATGGCAGACAAAGACATTTTGGGCTTTGTTCAAGCTCAAAAATGAATGATGGAAATGAAGTGAATAAGGGAACTAATATTCCCACGTTATCCGAAATTAGGAATATCATGAAAAGTATGCGAAGTTATTTAGATGCACATTCTAATGGTGAAATGAATGAATAATGAACGACATTGAGCAATTTGTTGCTAAATTGGCAAATGCATAGAAAAGTATCATACTATTTTCAAAATCTCAATCAATGTTTGTTTTTCAAAAAACTCAAAAATTATTTTTTTATTTTATTTTATGAAGCTCTCGTGAATGTTTTTTTGTTGATTTTTATTAAATGCATGCATGTATACACATTTATGAATAAAATGTTCTCTAATAAGCTTAATTTTGTTAAATATATGTTTTTTTTTTTGTTTTTTTTATGCAATGTCCTTTAACACGAAAACAATATTTCAGTCCCCTGAGTTTGGTGTTAAATGATCTTCACTGAAAATTAATCCTTTAATTTATGAGCCAAATACTCCTAAATCGTTGATGAAGTTGTGCTATATGGACGGAGCAGTTCTTAAAGCGTACTTGAAAAAATATAGATGGTTTCCCTACATTAAACTACTTAATTTAATTTTATTATTTATAAGGAATGCATTTCCATTCGTAAAGTGAAAAAAATAACATTTACCTTAATCAAGTACCTCATTTTGAATTTCTTTGCTTTACTATTGGATTTATTATTCTTTATCCATCCTCCCTTTCCAGCTGTTTTTGTTTCCAAAACAGCTATCAGATTCTATTCCGAAAAATCGAGAATTTCCTTTCGCAACAATGAATAAGAAAGAGAATGTGTGTGTGTGTCTTTCTGAAATGAAGAGATTCTGAAAAGTGTTTAACACAACTTGCGCATTACATAGTACCGATTACTGTTTTTATTGGTCATAATTATTAATCACTATTGCTATTTTAAGGTAGCAGGATGATAGATTTCTACAAGCAAATGATTATTATTTTTTAATCGTGAGAAAGACCTTTCTGCTGGAGTCAGGGTCATCGAAAGCGTTGATGTAACATCTAAAACAGTAAAAAAAAAAGAAAAGAAATTGAACGTAACATTGATGGATTATTTCATTTTATAAAACAATTTAGAGAGAGAGAGAGTAAATGTTAAACTGCAATAGTTCCTATTGAGAGAACACAAAAGAATTGCCAAGAAAAATAAGTATTATTAAAATAGGAATTAATCAATTTTCAAATTTCGCAAGAATTGTGGATCATGCAAGTTAATGAGTCCTTCAACGTGGATCTTGTGATACTGCTTATTTTGTACCGCCCTTCAAACAGCCCTGCCTCATTCTAACAATATCTTAAACATTATATGACCTTGGAAGCAGTCCCCCCCCCGCCTCCTGAATACCATCTCAAATGTTGTTCACGTGATAGCTGTTCCAAATTATGAGGTCCATTTGTTCTATTTTTGTCTTTTATATTAGCAGAGACATGATAGGTCAAGAGGTGTGTATGTGTGTTACAGTTTGCACGAGGATGCATAGACTATATCCTTGCGAATACGCCATAGAGTGGTCTAAAATAAAGTTTTGCTTAGTTATCAAAAAATTAATAAAACGACCGCACTTGCATTGAAAAAATAATTTTTAATTTTGGTGAACTCTATTTTTAACTTGGAGAAACGACCTTGAATAATATGTTTTAATATGTAAATGTTGCTCCAAAATCGCAATTTTTATTTCAAAATTACAACAGATTTGCAACTCAATATTCGGAACACAATATATTCTTTTAAACTATTTTAAGGCTAATTAGATAGCCTATAAAATAAAATCATAATTTTTTTTCAGTTTTGGGTAAAATTCACAATTTCGCGGATACCTTAACTCGCTTCCCGTAGATGAACCGTGATTTATATAAATGAGAGTTGCTATTAAAACTGCAGCGAAGTGAAGAAAAAAAAAAAGAGTCGATGGTCGCTAGGTAGAAGGCCGCGGAGTTTCAGAAAAAGGATCCTACGTCTTGCTGAAAAAGTTGACTCGTCAAGCCAGGACGAGTAATGTTACTTTAGATTTTAGCGAGAGATAAGTGATCCAATTATTTGTTAAAAATATTTAGATTATTAAGTTGACCCATTCCTTGGTTTAATTAACCCTCTGATAGAAAATTGAAAGCAAAATAAAAGAGTTTATTTTATTATAATGTCTGTTTAATTGGTGTTTCCAACTTCACCAGTGACCGCAGGGTCGCGTCAAAGTGTTCGCCAGATTTTTTAAAAAAAGAATTCGTTTTTCCATAATTTCTTCGTTTTAATTTTGAACTTCAGTAGACGTCGTTTTATTCCGAATCAATTGGGACCGGACACCGTTCGGATAACCGAAAACCGAATGCGATCCTTGCATTATATGAAACCGGACACTATACGAATATTGAAAATCATCACATGCGGGAAACATGCTTGAAGAAAAAGCAAAATAGGTGCAAAATGTCGTAGTTTTACCTTGATTGTGGAAAATAATCACTTAGTTTTCTCTGTACCGTTGTACACCTTCGTTTTTCCAATGCAAGGTCTCTGATTCTCTTGAGCAGCAGTAGTTGAGTAGGACAGCATTCTGATTGTTGTTCGTACCACTCCATAACTGTCTCTAACGCAGAAACGTGTCAGCATTTGATGGACCCTTGCTACTTTCGTTGTTGTCCTCGTCTTCATCCGTTTCATCGTCGATAGGGTCGGTTTCTTCTTGCACGGAAGTCACAATCTCGTCATCATTTAGAATTTGAAATCTACAGTCTTCTGGATCGCATGCCATCCAGGTTTCTACATCAACAAAAGAGCACGTATACACCCCCTCACTTGGAAACAAACTGACCTAATATTCCGCTCAGATGTTTGCCAAATCACACAACTAAAATTCTCCAAATATCCTTCACCTTGGATTTTCCCGTCACTTTTTGGCCTCACGCGAAACAACTGTTGAGCATTGCACTGTTCGAAAACGTATCCGAACTTTGGCTCGGATGTTTGACGCTCCAGATAATAAATGTTCGGATAAACGACTCTCTACTGTAGATAATACTATTGCAGAGGAGCGGTCAATTGTTTTGGCTCAAACATTGTAGAAGTGGAGGGTACCAGAGGACGACACCTTTTTAAGATAATTGCATTCATTAGTCAACTTTACATCTCAGACTAGTTATATAAATTGGTCTATAAAAATCAACAAATAATACTTAAGTAAACTAATGGCAGTTTCATTCGATTAATTTACTATACGAATTTCATATTATCACGATCCGTCGGTCGTGGGTGTGAGAGATTTCGAGTAAGAACCAGACACATGATCTAAAGTTAACTATTTTTATTCATATCCGGCTGAGTGGCGTAGTTGGTTTGGCGCTGGCCTTCTGCACGCAAGGCGCGCCCTGACCCAAGTCGAGGGATTTTCATGATGCAGAAAATCGTCAGCGGCCATGTGGTATAATTATACGGCATGTAAAAAATCTCTCTAGTGTCCATTTGGCTTGGATACTCTCGGCAAAATTAAAATTCCTAAGTACAAATTTCGCATCTGCAGAGCTCAGGAGGAAACTAGGAGTCAAAATTACTTGATGCAATTGGTGTCGCCTATGTGATGCCACACTGAAAAGTAATACTAGCTCCTGAGGAATGTACTAGGTCTGCAAAGATATAAATACCAATCCGCAGCCCCATTAAGAAAAAACTTTTATTCAGCCCTTAGCCCTTATGAGAATTTATGAGAATGTATTCTGATAACTAAACCCGATTAGATGTATAGAATCACCTATATCTTAATTATTCTCCTACTCGCTCCTGTTTCTAATTTGCTAATTCGTCAGCCGTAAGGTGGACGTCTTCCACCTATCTATGAATCTATCCCTTTGGAACTAATATTACGAAGTGTGACCACCGGTCGCTCACACTATGCTTTCCACTTAGGATAAACTTTCAACCATCTCCTCGCCTACTCCATGACTAGCATTGAAGTAGAATTTCATTTGCATAAAATCAAGTCCTCTCCACGGATAACGGTGTTAAACTAAAATCACAGTTAAAAAGAGTATTTTCCCCAAGAGGATAAGTAGAAGCCCGAATAGAATCCGTTACAATATCATCTGTAGCTGCGAGCGAATTTTAATTTTAGAATCAGTTTAAGGAAACAAATGCACCCTCATACTTTTCTATATCTTTTTTCGAAATCAGAAGCGTTATGGCTTGTTGAAATTCTCATCACAGCCTGCAAATTATTATCAGCCAACTTGCATCTATATTTACTCTTGGCGATATTCATGCAAGAAAAATTTGCTCACAAATATATGTCGACCCAAATGTAGAGATTATTTTCTGATTGTCTTGGCGGCCTGCTATTTGCCCACCGCTGGGCTGTTGTATAATTAAATATGGCGACAAAAATGCTCTTATGTAATGAAGAGTTTATACGTTTCCATTCAAGTTTCCTCATCGAGATTATTATAAAACTAATAAACGACCGCAAGATAATAAAAACTACACCTCCAGAAATAAGTAAGCAAACGTATTATTTAAATATATCCCCAGCCCTTTTCGTGTTTAAATTTCGAAGGAATCTCATTCGAGCGTGATAGGAAATCGCACGCGACGAAAGCATTTCCCGAATTATATAAGTATGTTCCGCAATTATTTTTGAAAATAAATATCCTTATGGTATTCATTTAAAGACTCAAAATACACACAAATGCATACAAAAAAAATGAGGTTACTTAAAGTGTGCTGACAGGAATGGCATGTTATTTCATTGAGCACCAGACTGTGAAAAATCAGCTTTTATTGAAGCCGATGCTGGAATTTTGTTTGTGTGTGTTTTGGTTAGTTTATTTGATTCAAATAAGATAGTATACGTTCTCTTTGTCTTTATTATAGAATGTACGAGACGGGGGATAGAAAGGGGGGAGGCGTTGCAGAGCTATACTTATTACTAGAAAGAAATTCTTAAGACCTCTATAAATAGTCAAAGGCCAGAGTAATACATTTCTGCCAGTGTTTCTTAACCTTGTGGAAACCATAAGTTTAGAACTCAAAAGATTGCCTCGAAACTCATTATTCAACCTCGTGAATGACGTCATTTATGACAAATTAAGTGATTCTCTGATCTTAAAACGACTTGGTTTGATCACAAAAATCGCTCGCCTTTTTGCTAACAACACGCATGTTTTCTTTAGATCTGATTAAAGAATCAAAACGATGCGGCTTTGAAATGTTACCACATCCACCCTATTCTCCCGATATTACCCTCAAACGATCATTTCATGCAGGTTTATACAAGATCACATTGCAGGTATGAATATCTACCTCTCGATGTCTCTATAATTTCTGCTTTCTTCAATCTGTAACTTCTTGACCGTTCTTCAACGATTTTCGTATTTTTCTTCAAGGTTCAATTTCTTTTTCTGAAGCTGTTCTTTCCAAAACAATTCCAATACTATAAAACGGAATTCTATTCTTCCCTATATATAATGTCTATCGGTGGCACTACAGGCATCCACAATGTGTGTCTGGGCTGAAATGTTTATCATGTATACGCACGCTGAAGATTCCACGTGATTCGGATACTTCTTACATGGCTTTATGTTTGTAGATGACAACAGTATGTATTTAAAAAAATGAGTCAAAACAAACATTGAAGTATAGAAATATAAACACACAAATCTGGTAAAAATATTAATAGAGAAATGATTTAGGTATCCAACTGGTTGCGGCATTTTTTTTTTTTTAATTTTTATAAAAAGGTAATATGTGGAGATTTTTTTGTTTTTTAGATTTGTTTAGTGCATTTTAAGAAAAATGTGCTCAAATTAAGAAGAGAAAAAGAAATTATTATCATTAAAATGAGAAAAAAAAATGGGTAAAAACTTACAAAAAATAATATAAACGGGGCCCTTTCTGCATCAAAAGTTTATGAACAAACTTTCAATTTTTCAATTCTGATGTGTTGCTATGTTATTCATTTTTGATACGACCATCAGGATAAGAGATATTTTACTTTTTACAAAAACTAGAGCTCTTTATCTTAGTTGTTATATGAAAATGCTTAAAAAGACAGTGATTATATTCACATAAGGGACTGTAAATTTTGTAATAAAACAGTGATTGATAAATCTGAAGGTTAAAACAATTCCATTATTATACAGAACTTACAGAAAAAATTCACAGAGTTAATTATGTTCAAAACTTTTTTTAGCAACCGCTGACCCCGTTTGATTATTTTCAAAAGATCCCTTTTCGAGTAAAACGCGTTTTAAAGTATGACATCTTGCTTAAAGTAATGGCATCTGCTTTTACTAAAACACTTGTAGTTTTTGTTCTAGTAAACGGAAAATGATAAACTTTGTATTTTTATAAAGCTAATAAGATGGCCCATAAAATAAAATCATAAAAAAAATTTGTCAATTTTTGGCAAAATTCACAGTTTTAAGGTAGTCGGATACCTGAAAGTGAGTTCTGATGAACATGACGTAGTAGAAAGAAATTGAATATTCCTCATGCCTTGAGATAGTGTTTGTTTCTTTTTTGAGTAAAAAATATTTATTTTTCTACTCTGATTGATTATTTCTATTAAGTCAATTAATTATTCAAAAAATTTTGTGAATCGTAGAAACAAAAAGCTTAGATTTCATTGAATTTGATTTTGATTCACGCCGTACGGTAAACCAAAACGGAGTCTACTGGCGATGGACCTCGTACTTTTGAACAATGATCAAGTAACGAGGACGACACTTCAGACATTTCTTCGCAAAATAAACGATACATAAGCCGATATCTTATTAGAACGACGTAATTCTTGCCGATGGAGAAAAAATTTAGCATAATAGCTCTTGTTTTTTTTTAATATAACAATATAAAAAAAAGCAAAAAAAAAAAAGTATTTAATTCCCAGACCTTAGAATCGACAACTTATGCCACGCGTACCACCTATGGAACGCATTCTCAGTTGCATTCCGCACTACTCCACAAATTTGTCAGTTTTTGAGTGGATAGAAGTTTTGATGAATTTATAATGGACTTTTTTTTGACAAACATCTTCAAAATTATGGATATTTACGGAATTACTAAAAAATCTGAAAGATAAACTCTAAAGATAAATTTACAGCTATTTTGTAAATTATTGCATGCCATTGCTGGAGAGGTTTAATTATTTGAAGAAAGAAAATAGCACGTATTCTGCTTTCCGCTCTTTTGGCTCTACATATCTAAGTAAAAAAAATCTTTCCTCGTACCAAAAATATTTTGAGTCCATAGGGAAATTGTTTAACACCTGAATGCTCAGAATCGTGTCAAATTGAAAGACATAAATCAGCGGTTCTTAAACTTTCGTTCGCCGCGTCCGCCCCTTTATGTATCAGCGTGACACCGCGGACCCCCAAGATTTTAAGCATCCCTCCCCTCATACAAGTTCTAGTAGAGATTTTTCATTGGGGACAATTTAATGATCTAGTCTAGTATGGCCTATCTTTCAATTTTTCCACGAGGCCTTTCAGAGTCTATACAAGAGGGAAATCTCAACATCACATGAGAGACTCCGCGTACTCCCTAGAAAGGCGCTGCGAACCCCCAGGGGTCCGCGGATTACAGTTTAAGAACCACTGACATAAAGTTTTCCCTAGATTTTGCGATATGAAAGTAGCAGGCCCTAGGTTCGCATTAAAATTTTGATTTATCTTTTTATTTAACTATAATGAAGGGAAATATGCATACTTTATGTTGTCTATTTCTTATTTTTATAAATATGCTTAAAAATACATTATATACAATTAAAAAATTTTTTGTTAAAGAAATGGTTGTATTTCATGCTGTTTATTTTTATGTCAATAAATATCTTTAAATGATGCAAAATTATTTTATAATAAAACTGTAAATCTATATTATTGACCCCTATATTCTCTCTAACTTTGCATGTATTGTCACGGGAATCGAATTGTTTCAAAAATGGCCCACCGTGGGGCAAACTGAATCCTATTGGTAGATTGCTTTGATTCGCCACAACTAAAAGGTTGGCAACCCTTACAGTATTGAATCACAATGGTGGAGGCGTCCTTATATGAGAATGCATGTCTCCACTAGGAGAAGGTAATTTGGTGTTTACTTGCGGTATGAGGGATAGGTATCTTTATTTATAAATATTAAAGACAATTTACAACCATCAAGTCAAAAAAAAAGTTGGGGTATCAAAAAATAATTTAACAAATATCTAGCTTCTGATCATTATTTTTAGTTCACTATTCTAAGCGTTTGCCTCTGATTTCTCTGTAACAATCTGGAGCAGAAGATAAACTGAGGAGATATATAGATAGATGCTTCCCTCTAGATCAGTTGCTCTCAAACTTTTTTAATCCACGGACCTCTTTTATCGTCAAAACTTGGCCTCGCGTACCTCTTTTTTTAGTCAAAACTTGCCCGTGTACTTCTTCTTAAACAAAACTTTTCGAAGGATCCCCAAGTAAAAAAGCTACAAAAAATAACAAATTAAAAAAAAAATATTTTGTTGAAGAATTATTTATTGAAATTATAATTTTTATTTGAAATAAATTTTAAAAAAATTAGCATTAGAAAGACTGAAACTTAGTATATACCTATATTTCTCAAAAGCAGTCAAAATGACTTCATTGTGAAAGACTAATTAATGTGTAAAGCAATTGGTTTAAAATTAATTTTTAATATTTTTTATATTATTTATAGTCATATAACAAGTTATTAGTAAATATTTACAAACAAACAAAAATGGTGTCGTCCTCGTCACTTGACCATGGTTGAAAATCACGAGGTCCGTCGCTAAAAGCCACTAGAGTAGCTGAACAGTGCGACGTTAATATTCAATCACTCCCAGCTTCTACACAACGCAAATGTGACGACTTTGAGCCACGGCAGTTTTAAGGTGCATCAATCTCTCTACTCGGATGGTTTTCAGTGGTATCAGGACTCGAACTTGTGACTCGACAACGTTGACCATAAGCTCGTTACATTAATCATTAGGCTACTGCGGCCACCAGTCTGGAATAAAGAAAATTTAGAAAGCTGTCATCAATCGAGGGGGAAAACGGCAATTTCGGAAAACCATCTGTTATTAAAATTCTTTCGAGGAAGCACTTTATTATTTAAATCTATTCTTCAGGTAGAAAGTAGAGTTTTTGCATAATATTGATAATACGTAAAATAAAAGTAAATACGTAATCGAAAATAGGTGGTATACGGGAGACTTGAAGCAAATATATATATTTGAAAAAATTCAAATAAAGTCGTCACAACACCAGATGTTAAAAATGTGACTAAATTCGATCTGCATTCTGATCACACTTGTTACAAAATTCCTCCTGTTTCTAATTGCTGAGTCATGCGTAAAGTTATTGCTTTGGAAACAATGAACAATATTGTTACAGGAATTACCGGCATTTTTGCACAAAAATAGATAAATAAATGTATATGTACTCATATAGCAGTTGTTCGCACTTGTGAAGGCAAATTTGATTCTAATGCACTTAAAAAATATAGCTGACGTTGATTAAGTGTTAAATTTGATTATCAACGGAAAAATGGTTCTGTTAATGATTTGATTAACTGTGCAATTTATATTTACTAGATTTAAATTTTGAAATCAATTTAGGAGAATATGTAATGTGAATCATTGCTTGGTGCATTCAAAAAATTACATTCAAGCTTACTCACTAGGTTCGGAATTGTGATTTTGCTAAAGCGTGTAAATAAATACTTTTTTTTATATGTAAAGTCAATTGAATTAGAATATATGTACAAAATTGTTTTAAGAATATTATTGCCAGACAAATTTATTCAAATGCAATTTTTCTTCGCAAGAAAGAGGTGGAAATGACATACATTAAATCGTTTTTTCCTTTTACGAAAAATATTTCTATAATAATAATACTTTGCTTATATGTAGCTAGAAACTCTATGCAGATTTTGAACAAGGATTTTTGAAAAATTTACATTATTTTCAGAGTTATGATCAATCGAAATAATAATCAATGTTTTTTGTTAAAATTTCTCTACCCCGATATACTAAAAAATGAATAAATCTAATTTTAAATTACATGCAGTGTAATACCTTGAACTTACGCCATAGGCAATATGAGTTGCGTAAATTGAGGTATGCTTTCGCATATAAACACATATAAATTACATTTATTTGGAGCCTGAGACGAAAGAAAATAATACTTAAGAAAAAAAAAGAATATTTAATAAAATCTTACATAACACACATGCTAAATCGTAAGGCGAAGTTATTTTAGTGTAGAACGTTTCAAAAAAACTAAGTGATTTCTCAGCTCTCTACAGAAGTTTTTTTTTCTCCCTCAAAATTTCCTCGTAGCATGCTAGTAATTTTTTTATTCATTGTTTTGTCGAAAAAGTCTATTCTTTCTAAAATTTAGAACCCTTTTTCAATTCCTGCTATTTTTTTTAGTTCACACTCTCTCCCTATATATATATATATAATAGACGTGGCCGTTGAAGGGTATTATTTATATGAGATTGATAAGAGGCAGTCCTGTGATTGATTAAAACTGCTTTATTAAACATCTTGAACACATAAAGAAAGACAAGGACGACACAAACACAAACAAGCTGCAGCCGGCTACATGTTGAGGGCAGACAAATACAGAAGCGAAAGAGATAGGGTCTCCAGGAATCTCAGTTTTTATAGGTGGTTCAAATCACATGATCTGAGTGGGTAGCTAGATGTAGTTTAAAATATTCTCGTTAGGCGGCTGGCTAATTTATTAATAAAATGTGGGTCCTGAAGGGATGGACCAGATAATTAAAATGTATTTAAAAGGATTATATTACAGGGAATTATTATATTTAGCTATATCATGTTCAAATTTTGAATCGAAATTAAAATACTTTTTATTCATTCACTCAAGTTCAAGTACATTTTTAAAAACTTGTAGTGGATGACACTTGATGTTAGCACAGTTTTTTCAAATATTAATTCATAAATAATGAACAAATTGTAACAAACAAAAATATAGTCCAACGCCATATGTAAAAAGAAAAATCGCTCGTTGTGTCCCTGTAACGCTTTGGACTTCTAAGCCAAAGGCCGTGTATTCGGATCCCAGCTGGGATGGCCTAATTTCTGAGAATGTGGTTTCTTTTCACTGTACTATTTTATTAAAATAATTAATGAATGAATAAGTAGTAACAAAATAGTCCAACACCATATATAAAAAGGAAAAAGGAAAATCTCTTTCTATTTTGTTACCTAATATAGTGATTCTGTGTTACATGTTTATACATATTTATATTAATTGTAACTATTTAATAAAAAGTAACTAAAGTAAAATTTTTCTTTGTTGACCTCAGTAGGAATTGACTTAATTTTTTTTATATTGCATGTTTTGTATATACAGTGAATTCCTATAAAATTCACTTAAAAATAAAGTAGATTCGAAGAAAATATTATAATGATGGATATACATTTTTTATTTAAGCGTTAACTAGAATCTCTCTGAAAAAATGACCAAATCAAGTAGCTCTTTTTCTTTTTAAAAAAAGAAAGAAAAAACATTTTAAAAGCGACATTCTTTTATGTGACTTATAAGTGTCTGGAGTGTGCCTCAAGTGATACTAAAGAGATTCATCCCCAGAAGTATTCTCCGTGAAGACCTTACTGTCACACGCCTTACCATGAAATCTAAAAATATGCTCAACCCACAATATGTCTTTGGAGCATTGGGTATTTTCAAGAGGATAAAAATGATCCGTATTTTTTTTTTTTTTTTTTGTCGATTCATATAAAAAAATAATAAATAAATAAAAAGATGTGAGAAAGAAATTTGCCATTGTGAAACTTATTATTTATTTATTTATTTTGAAAAAAAAGTCTATTGTTACCTGAGTGGAACACAAAATAACATTGTGCCTAAATTTTACTGGATCAAATTTCAAATACCTTCCTTTTTCGCCATCACCAAAACAAATATATTTTGTGTAAGGACCTTATAGTCGATGAGCAAAAAGGTTTTTTCGTTATTACTATTGTCTTCTGCATTTATATTATGGTTTCTTAAAAATATGGCAGTGACTTGATCCATTAATTTTGGTGTATTTTGCTTCTAAGCAAAGCAGATAATACACACATTTATTATTCTTGAGAACGGCAAGATCCACTTGTCGCTCCTAGAAGAAACGTCTTAAGAGTTTTTGAGGCCCTGGGCCCCTATTTAAAAGTAGGCGCTACCTGTGACCTTTAAAGTAGACAGCATACAGCATGTAATATCAAATATTTATATAAACGTTAATTTGAAACAATTAAATGTGTATGACTCACAATCTCACAAACCAGCTCGACCGACGGCAGCATTTCGACCAAATGATTATACTGATCGCTTATGGCAGGGGTGGGCAGACTTTTCCAGTGTACGGGCTACTTCTAATTCTTTCAATGTGTTGCTGTCTACCAGGGTCAGTGGCGCACACAAGGAGGGAGAGAGGGTCCACAGGTCCGGATCCTCTCCCATAGCTATTTAATTTTTTTCGGATTGATTATAATCCCATGTATATAATAAGTAAAACTTAATTAAGTATTTGTTATTAATAATGTTTTATAAATTAATACTGATTATTTATTTAGTAATCTATTTTTACTGTGTTTTTTGTTCCCAACAATCCACAAAATCAAAAAAAAAAAAAAATGTTTGGCTGCGTATTGGGCAGTGGCGAAACTGAGAACATTTGTGCCCCCTTGCAAAGTCTGGTTTTGGGCCCCTCAAGTTGGATTTTACACAAAGGGTAGGTACTTAGCTGCAATCTGGCTTTGGGCCCTTTAGAACTCTGGGCCATCCTCAATGCGGGGGTTGCGGGGATGTACGTTACGCCACTGGTATTGGGGTATAATATGAGAATGGTAGAATTCTCGCCCCTCCCTTGAGAAATTCTTGTGTGCTCCCAGTGTCGTAGGTGAGATGTAGTAGGAAAAGGTCTACAATATATTTTAATAATAAGTATGGAATATGTGCTTACCTACAGAACTAAAAAAAACTAGCACTTTTAAAACTGCGTTTGAAGCAAAACGCAAGATACAAACATAATAATAACAACCACAAATATAATTTTTATCAAATGATGTATTTATTATCAAACAATTCAAAACACAGAAAAAAATAAAATATTTTTATGTAAAGTTAGTTTTTGTTGTTACACAGAAGACTTAGTCTGCATACTTCAGCCAATCTTGAATATTTCCGTCTATAATTACTAACTGCTAAAATCTTCAGACGGGCACCACAAAATGTTTCGAAGGTCCCCAGGTCGATCGCGATCGACGTAATGCCCACACCGGGCATATGGTATTAGGTCTAGGCATGTATAGTGGTCCTCATATAACGGAAACTGAACAAGTGGGGTTGCCAGATACAATGTAAAATATAAACAATGAAATTCAACAGAGCCAGTTGCCACAAAATATAATTTGGTGTAAAATATTTTGCATTGCTTTCTACGAATTAGTACACAAGGAAATGTTTCTATTTTTTGAATTAAAAACTTGCTTAAAATTGGTTTTCTCTTTGTAATTTGTCTCTATTCTTCTTTTGTTTGCAATTTTCCAACAAATCAACAAGAAATATTTGGCAAATATTTTGAAATTGAATTCTACTTTTTCACACAATTGTTAAAAAAGAAACAGAAGAGGAAATATTATTAATAATTTTCGTAGTTCTGGTCGTAATTGGATAAAATTGCTATCATTTAAAGAATGTCTTTTTTTTTATTTATATATATTCTCTGAAGAAACTTGAAGGCTATTGGCGTAAGATCTCTTAACCCTTACAGGACCACAAGTTCGCAAGTACTAGTATGTAACTATTTATTTTTGTTTGCTTGCATGTAGAATAAAAAAAATCATAGGAAAATAAAAAAAATAAAAAACAGTTTATAAAAATTTCACTTATAGACGGCAAGGAATAATTTTTCCCATTGAATTATTAGTCATTATTAGACATTTGTTCAAATATACTTTATTATTGAATTAAATTAAACTTAACGAATGACATGAAACATGTGAGAAAATGCAGTACTATATTATTACACGATACAATAGTGGCCGCGGAGTAGCAGAGTGGTCCAGACATCGGATCGTGGCTAGCATTTCATGAGTTCGATTCCAGTACCACTGAAGACCCGCCGTGTAGGGGCGCGATGCACGTTAAATCTGTCGAGAGCTCAAACGTCCTCCCGTTGGTGTGATGTGGTAGTTAGGAGAGGGGTGCCAGCTCAGGTGTCATCCGCGTCACTTGACCATGGTTCAAAATTACGTGGACCGTCGCCAAAAGCCTTCGTGTAGCTGAACAGTGGGACGTTATTATTCACTCACTCACATGAAATAATAACTAAGTAAAACTTCCGAATGTTATATCTTTGATACCAGTTGATTTCATTGCTCCCCCCCCCCCTTAAACGTTCCTTTTTACGAGAAAGCGTTCGGCATATAAGTTTATGTTTGCCATTCATTATAAAAGATGCAGATAAAGTTATAATTACATACGAAAATCTCCCATTTTACAATATGAAGGAAATATTTCTCTTGGTTGTGAAAGGAATAAATTTTGAACCTCAGTCAAATGACTAGGATGACATCTGAGCTGGCACCTCACTCTCCAGACTTCCACACCATACCTGTGGCGGCGTTAGCCTAGTGGTCAAGATAACGGACTCGTGGCTGGCTTGTCATGAGTTCGAGCCCAGCACCACCGAAGACCCGCCATGTAGGGGAAAGATGCACGTTAAATTTGTCGAGAGCTCAAACTTTTTCCCGTTGGTGTGGTAGTTAGGAGAGGAGGCTGCCAGCTCAGTTGTCTTCCTCGTCACTTGATCATGATTCAAAATCAAATTGCATCAGCCCTTCTACAGGGTGGACTATAACTTTTATTTGACGGTCACGAGTTCACGACCATGATTGTTGTATTAACATTAATTAATTAGCTTAATTAACATAAATTATTTCAATTTTAATATCAAGTGAGTTTTTTTTAAACGAACCTGATTCTCAGCTTAAAAAAAGAAAGAAAAAAGGAACTAAATTTTAAATTTTGTAAATTTTTTCTTAAATGTTTCTTTTTACTTGGGTTTGAAAAATGATTTTTTTTTAAAGTTAAATAAATGTTTCAAAATGACGGAAAGAAATTTCTATCTCAGTTTTCCTTTCTTCTTCATAAGAATTGTGAAATTTATCAAGAATATTTTTTGTTTTTTAGCGACTTTCGTTTTCCTTTTATAACCCAACTTTCATTTAACACAACTTTTCTGAACCTTTTTAATTTTTCACGAATCACATATGCATGACAGCTATTTCACACGGGCGATAACATAAAGAATTAAAAGGAAATAACTGCAAATCCATTTATATTAAACAATAAAAACTACCGAGGCCTTTGGTACTGAGGATACTATTCAACAGTCAGTCTCATTTAGATCTCAAGTTCGTAACTTGTACAATACATGTTTCTTCAAGATATCAATCAGTAAGCCTGTTTATATATATATATATATATACATATATATATATATATGTGCATTGCATATTTCATTTTCCAATACAACGACTTACACAGGTATGTTGATGCAAAATAAAGCAAAGAGAATTTGGGCACAGTTTCGTACAATCAGTGACGTCATAAGGCTTCATAAGGCCCTGGGCCTTAGGAAAAAGTAGGCCACACCTGCGGCCCTTATAAATAGATACTAATAATAATTTAAATAGACACTATATAACATATTTTGTCAAATACTTGCAAAAAAGAGTAACTCTTAGCATATAAATGTGCAGGATTCACAAAATGACTCTGCTGCTGCTTTTTGATTAAATGAGTAATGATGATGTATGGTAATAGGTCTAGGTCATAGGTTCTCAAAGTGGGCGATAACGCCCCCTTGTGGGCGTTTGAAGCTATCAGGGGGAGGGGCAGTAAAATACTCAGAGAAAATTAGGGGGCGTTGAGAGGACACGGAAGGGGCTTGGGCAGATTAACCAAATATAGTCCAAAAAAGACTATAAAAAAACACGCTGATTATGTACTAACAAAAGTAAATTTTAATACTCTTTATTATTGTGTGTATTTAAACTATTTCTATATCACATGTAACGAAAATTCACATATTTCGGTAGTTCGGAAAGTGGATGAAAAACTCTCGGATTACATAATTCAGACCTACATTAAATTGAGTTATATAGGGCATTTTTTAAAAACTTCTGTAGTGCATACGTTTTCTTTGTGAGCAGTAGGAAAAATGTTTCGTCCTCTACATTTCATTACGTATATTATCCACAAGAAAGATAACTAAATATGTTAACCAGGAATTAACGCGTGATTCTTGAAAGGCTGAAACTGTCAATTTATATTTATTTTGAAAGCAATAGTTTTTATTATGAATTACTTCGTATGATCAAAACCCCTGCCTGTCTTTATAACAGGTAAGCTAAAATTTTTATTCCACTTTTTTAAACGAAGAAATTCAGTCGCGTATCAGTACCAACAATATCCTATCTATGACATTTAAATATATTTGCGGCAATAGCTATTTCAGATTCGCAAGTAAAAAAATTGGGGCTTTAAATAAATTAATTAAAAAATATATTCTATTAGTAATAGAATATTTTTTAAATTTTAACTCTTGTTTTCACCATGTATCGTGTACGCTCTTATTTCTCTAGAGTGGGAGGGGGTGGTATCGAAATATTTAATGGAAAAGGGGGCACCAGTTCAATAAAGGTTGGGAACCTGTGGTCTAGGTCTAGACATGAGCATTAGTCTTGCTTCTGTTGCCAGTTGGCATGTACAGTGAAATGCGTTTAACGCGAAAACGCTTAAGCAGAAATGTCGGTTAACACGAAATAATAGAACGGTCCCGACAGACTACTATGTATTTTCATGCATTTTTTTTTCCTAAGACGAAAAAATTTCCCCTCTGGGAATGAACGAAATACGGAAAACACCAGCTGCGCAGTTGAGATTTAAGAGGGGTGTGAAATGAAAGAGAGGTGATTTCACATGTTTCGTAGAAAGGAGGATAACTTGGCTTTGAAATGCTCTCGGAATAGCCTGCGACACGAGCCAATTTTGTTTTATGTAAGCTACTTTCACCCTCCACCCCTACAAATGCCACACAAAGACATCTTATTTCTCATCAGTTGGCGTTGTAATTTGGTGGCCAGTACATCGCAGTGTGAGTAAATATCAGTGAATTTGGCTCGCGTTTTCTTTTCCATTTTAGAAGAATTTCTTTACGAGCACAATGGAAAAAGCTCAGGGGGAAAGTAAACTGCTATTCCGCTTGAAATGAAGATGGAACTTCATAAGGCTGTTGTTCAAAAACAAAAGACGAAAATAGAAATCTGTACAGATTTTGGTATCGCCAAATTTTGTATTGAATTTCATTGACTTTTTTAAAAATACATATGTGACGGATCTATACGCGTCCTTCCACTAATCCTCTTGGGAAATCTTTGGGACTATGAAAAATAACAACCTTCTCTTAAGAAGAAAACGTGATATTCAAATTAAGTTTATTATGTATAGTTCAGGTTCGCTTGCTAGAGAAGTTAGAAGGTTAATTAGTTAAAGCGTGACAAAGTGAGATATAAGTATAAGAGATATTCGGAAGAGAATTAGTAAGTCCGTGTGAGAGAAGAAAGATTAGAAGTTGAAATTATAAAGATATTGAAGGATTACGCATTAAAAGTTATGAAGACTACCTATTCAGTTATTAGTGACATTTATAGTAAGTTTTGATATTTAAATTAGTAAAGCGGTTTAGGTGACAATTAGTTACATATCTATCGTTTGAAGCAATATTAAGGTAGAAGATTAATTAATACAAAGCGGAATATATATATATATATAAATTATTAGAAGTATTCTCCAAAAACGCGACTCTCGCCTTCTTACCTCTCTTAGCTCATCGGAAACATCCAATTTATTCTGATTCATTGATTTGTTTTTGAGTTAATTAAAGTACTGACTAAATAACTGGAAATTATCATGTCGAATCATCCTTCATTTCCTGCTACACCTTTAACCAAGTCACAGGCTAGAAGGGAAGGAGGTTATTATATATATATATATATATATCTACTTAAATAAAATGGATTAATAACTTAATTTTGTAAAATATACGTTGTTTTCTTCTTCTTTTTTTTTTTTTTTTTTTTGTAATATCCTTTGACACGAAAAAATATTTCAGTCCCCTCAGTTTCGTGTTAAACAATTTTCACAGTAGTTCGAAATTCTCAGTTTTTCGGAGAAATATGTCTGGAATAACATCTGAAGATTAAAATTAATTAGATCATTATCTTACTGAGGCCAAGTCAAGAACGAGAGCGAGAAGAGCCTCTCCCCCATTCCGAGGTCGAAGCCCTGGGTCTAGTCGAAACGCTTTAAAACGTCCCTGCGAACAAACATATTGTTTGAGCACTATTTCCCAAAATTCTGCCTAATTCTGATCCTTCTTCTATTCTTAAAAAGTAGATTTGAATTGAGTATTGTTACTCATATTAAATTTGGTTGTAAATAGCCATGTGAGACTGCATCCCAATACATCAACCAGTTCTGATATTCTACTTCCAAGAGCAAGGAATTATTGATTTATTTTCCTTAAATCCTGAAACATACTTTTAAATTCTTCGGATAATGCTGATATGTAATTCGAAATGACTGTGCAGTTTTCTGGAGTTATCTATCAGTTCCATCTTGTTTAGCTTTCGTCATTAGCAAAAATTTGGCAATATTTTATTTTTGTATTTCTTCATAATAATTGTTCAATTTTCCTTCTAAGTCAAGTACAGTGAAAATCCTTTAACACGAAACCGAGGGGACAAAAATATTTTTTAGTGCTGAAGGATATTGCTAATATATATATATTCAACAAAATTAAGTTTATTAGGTTTATTAGAGTACATTATATTTACATACAAGTGGATACATATTCACGCAGGAAGATTAGCCATAGTCAATGTAACTTCAATTTGTTCTCAGATGCGAACAACAACACAAATTCTATTAACCAAAGTTTCCCCTCAAATACCAAATATGGAAAACAATAGCGAGGTAGACGAGATACGTAAAGACTTTAAATAAGCACAGATCGCTTACATCTATAAAATATCTTCTAATTATTAGCGACCTAATCCAATTTGATTCCTAATGGACAAATCATGAACTTTAATATTACAATAATTAGCTGCGAAGTATCCACGCCTTACTTCACGTTTAATCAATCACTGCCAGCCGTAGCAGTCTAACCTCTCTCAATTTAACTCGAAAGTTTAATTTTTATAAACAAGTTTTAATTTACATACTCACATCTTCTTCGAAGGAAGGTTTTCAATTGATTGAATTTAAAAGACCCATTTTTCCACAAGAGGACTGTTAGTGAGAAGAATTCGAAAAGACCCGTGATACTATGAGTGAATGTATATTAACGTCGCACAGTAAGAAACACGCGAGCAAATGACAACGGATCTCGTAAATATGAACCTTCGTTAAATGAGAGGATGTCACCTCCCTCTTCAAACTACTACATCATTCCAGTGGTGAGGTGCTGGTGTCAAAGACCGATATAAGAAAACTTGAAATTTTTTTAAATCTTCAAATTATTATTCAAATCTATATACATCGCCATAAATGTATTTCGCAGTACCTTGAAAAGTTTTAATGTTGGTAGAATCTGAGAGTTGGATTTGTTTTTTTAAATTTCTTAAGCAATTTCATTTTTGTGAACGAATTTAGCAATTAGTAAATGTGTAACGTTTAAAGTGTGTAATTCAGTTATTTCATGGAATAGAGCTAGGTAATTCATGAAATAATTAGACAAGTCAGTTAAAGTATATAATAGATGAAACATTTCATACCTTACCTAGTTATTCTATGAAATAACTAATGATATACCGCTAAAGTGAAAAATAAACAATTTCAAAATTATTTTATAAATTAATTGATTAGAAATAGCTAAAATCTCTTGAAAAATACATTTTATCTCTGCTGAGGATGATTAAATGACGCCACATCTTCTGACAGCACCTTTTCATTCCTTTTTTTTTTTTGCAGACCGTTTTTTTTATATATATATAAAAGCCAATTTATCTCTCTTGTGAGAGTTCCTAAAAGAAAAGTGTATTGGAACGATTTGTATTTCGTAATAAAATGACTGACAATTTTATATATATATATATATATATATATATATATATATATATATTATATAACACTTTTGCGACAGATCGAACAAGTTGCTGAACCATATTTGTTTTGCATTGCAAAATATTCAGCTTCTCAATATCGTCTTGAAACGAATTATTTCCCTCGAATATTTTCCGCTGGGGAAGATATTTTTGTCATAAAAATAATTGTTAGTAATTAAAAACTATAGTTTATCTGGTAAAATTGTGTGTCGTACTTCGCCCTCATCTATCTCTAACCATTGCAGTTACAAAAACAAAAACAAAAATCTCTTGAAATTCAAATCAAATCAAACTGATATATTTTTTAATTGATTGATAAATTTTTCCGCCAAATTTTTAATTTATTCTTCTAAAATAATTCAGCTTCTTAGTACAATGGGTCATCACCAGACCAATCCTAAGCGCTCGTTGGGCCACTATTATGTACGACTGATTTAGAAGAAACACAGGAACTATATACCTTTACCCTATATAAGTTGTTTTTCTGCAGCAGTTTTAACTCGGCAGCGAAAGACCTTTAAATGCTGTGTAACAGTGTAGTATCTCGAATTGGTCCCCCCCCCCCTCATCATACTTTGAAGAATATATTTCAGAAACAAAAAATAAAATTGTAAAAAAATGAAAAATTGAGATCCATTTCATAAAAAGTAAAATTTAATGTCACCATTGATTTTCATAAGTAATTTTCGAGTGTTGTTACTCGCAAAATGCATCTCAATATTTAATTTTTTTTTCACCCTCTTGAGCTGATGCCATGCTTCAGTCATGTTCGCCTCATTTCGAATCATTTTTAAAAAATACCAAAATATTAATTTTTAACAAAAACCGAACCGAATTAGTAATTTATTTTTTCACCAAGTTTTCGGGATGTTCTTCACGTGATTCCGTTTCAGTTGGAATGAAATGTTTTAAATCACTGACATCGACATTTTAATTTATTCACTACATGATGACATTGAATTTATTTCACATTGATTTCAAATTTATTCAGCCTGTTGAATAAAGATTAATGTTCTTTTATTTTGCTAATTTTTCAGTTTTTAACATAATTATAGTGTAAATGGAAAGGTTGACTTGGCAAAATTAATCGATAACCAAAAAAATTATGCCAAACGATTTTTTTTTTTTTTTTTTGTATTAATAATTCAACAAATTTAATTCCACTCTGCCTCAGTTTTTTTTAACATCATTTTCTTTTGATGTTTTTATTAATTACATTTATAGGTATGTTGGAAGAATCGCAAAATATTTTTATTTTGTCTTGTGTTTATTGATAGTAGTCTTTTTAGTACAATTTCCATGCATCAACAGAAAATTGTTTCACATTTTTGTGAAATATTCAAACATAAAATTTTCAGATTAACTTTTCAAATTTTTTTTTTTAATCTCATGAAATATTTTACCCCCAAAGTGTGAATCTTTTTCAAAACGTAGTTTTAATTTGGTCCTAATGTGTTAATTTTTACTTCGTGCTGCAAAATTCTTTTTATATTTCTTTATATAATCCAGCTATGTTTTTAACCCAAGTAATATAAACGTCATATTTTTAGACAGATATTCATAATTCTATAATTATTATATTTTGGGAGAAAAATTTAAATAAAAACAAATTTAAGACATTGAGTTGAAAACAAATGTGAGCGTGTCCGCTCAAAATGGCAAATTCTAGTATCCAATCAATTGTTTTCGTTTAGTATATATTTACAGGGAAAAAAAATTATTGATAACAGTAAACACTTCAATAAAAACATATCTATATTATATAATGCTCAATCAAAAAAGGAAAATATAATGCGTCGTTTGGTATTATATCAACAAACAATCTGTGATTATGAATCGAGCCCATGAAAACTATCTTCAAAAATAAAGATCTTGTGTAATATGTATTAATAACAAAATAGTATCTTCCCTAGAATAATATTTTTATCCATATTTTACATGATTTTCAATTAAAAATTAAAATAAAATCATAGTTATTCACTCATATTATTGTGGAGTTATTTTTATGTACGATAAAAATATACATGTTGATTAAGTGATGAAACGTCTCGAAAAAGAAAAGAACGTTCGATGAAAATGTATGGTTGCAGTAATTTTTGAAGTGAAAACTTCTTTAGCGGCGTTGGGCACTTTTTGGTAGGGGGAAATCTTATGGGTTCGCGTCACCGACATGCTCTGACTGGCGCGTGCGCAGTGTGCTGTTCGCAGAAACTTTTTGGATTGGTGAAATCTCGTGCGTTCGCGTCACCGACATGCTTATAGCATTATATCTGTAGCTATACAGCTGACATTTAGTGCTGTATATCTTATAAGTGAAATTGAATGGATTTGGTGAAAGGTTCAATGTGTATATACTGAGCATTGTTGAAATAGTGTTTTTGTTTGATTATTATTTGAATCGTTTAATTGAAGAATCATTGTGCGGTACAATAGTGAGTACTAAATAAATATACTAATTTTTTTAAGATAAAAAATAAATAACAGAAAATTATTTCAAAAACTCGTATTTATTTTGGCGTTTGAAATTTTTATATGATTTAAAATTATTTTAAATCTTCGTATTTATTCTGGCGTTTTAAAATTTTCCATTATTTTTTTTCCCAATATTTAACCTCTGCAATGCATCACGCAATCCGGTTTAGTATTTCACAGTGGCTTAGACGTTTTCTTGCTACTGTGGTAAAACATATTTCTAGTTATTCAATCATATTTTTACCGTGGATTTTGAAATTAAAAATTTTATAAAATCTAAAAACAATTCAAGATTAATGTGTTGAAGTTTAAAATATGGTTATTAATACAAATAAACATCATAAAAGATCAACAAGTCATCGAGAGGATCTAACGTTGGAATTGAAAGTTACAAAACAATACACTACAAACGGTAACCAAACTTTTCTAGAATTCATCTTCAACAAGAAAGGATTATCGATATTTTCATTCAAATGTCAAAAATTGCATGCACATGCAGCTGACCTAAAAAATGATGCTATCGTAAGAAAGTCAAATGTTCTGCTTTTGTCAGAAATTCGTATGAAAAACGAAGAACCACTTGATATTCCGAATTTCAACTTTGTTGTAAGTTATTAAAGACCCGAAGTTCCAGCAGCAAGCGTAGCTTTTATCACAATACTCAAATAACGTCACACTTCATTACTTCATATATGGACATACATACTAAATTCACTAGAAGCATGGGTGTTAATGTTTCTGATATAGGCGAAATATGCGTTGCTCGTTGCGATTCCAAGAATGGGCAATACATATTAATGATTGCCGTTTATATTTCGCCTGGAAAATCTGAGATAGATTCAACAATTTTTATTCGAAAATTTGATGATTTATAGAAAAGAAGGTTCTGAAATACTCGAAAAAGGATTTGGCGAAAAATATGATAATGATCCGATGATTTCAAGTGGAGACTTCAATATTAACTTTGCAGATGATAAAAATCTACCACTAATTGAATTTCTAAATGAAACACTTAATTTAAATATGCCCAATGATTGAAAACTCAGTACTACAAAATATAAAACGACGATCGATGCGGTTTTTAAGTGATACATAGATAAATTTGAATCAAACTTTTTCCTTTCTTACTTTAGTTTCAATAAGCCTATTGTATTTTTTTAGAACAAAATGAAATAATTGAAAGTACAAAAAGTCTAAGTATTGTTGAAATTAATGATGACAATGATGCAAACAATTAAAATAATGTTAAAAATCAAGTACATTGAAAATTAAGTAAATACCAATACTATCCATAAATAAAAAATGATTGTATATTAATTGTTATTTCAATTGAATTGTATTTATATTTTGTCATGACCTTGTACAGCCCGTAATATATTTGAATAATAAGAAACCATATAAACATGCGTATAATTGTTGCTTGGAATGTCATTAGATGTGAAAACCAGATTGAAGTTGATAATTTTAATTCAAACAAAATGAAATTTCAAATTTTAATACTAAAAGTTCTAAGTTTTCACTTTTATCGGCAGTCTCTATGGCTGCTCTTTTTTTTTTCTTTCATGTTTCTTGTCTTTTTTTTCCAAAATGATATTCATTAAATTGAAAAAACTAGCTAGGAAAAAGCAAAGATCGCAAAACAGAACGTCTATGTATTATTACTATGTGACTATTTATAAGTTCAATAGAAAAATGTTAAATTGGCTCCTTTGTTAATAATAATTCCGTTAAAGTAGCACTAAATATAGCCATTTTAGTGCAAAGGAAAAATGAAAAAGACCAGATATGACAACGATGCAAAAACGAAACTCCCGCGTTCTAATTTTCAACACATTAACCATTTACTTCAACTCTCACTCATAAATTAAAAAAAATGTTTGCACATAAAAGTACACCAGGCAGTGAGAAGCTGTAATTAAAACCACACCAGAGTTCTAAATAAAATTCTTCACCTTATTATGAAACAGAAAATCAGGGCACTTTTCTCATCATGTTACGTAACGTTAGCGTTACGCAACTCTATTATTTTTTGTTTCTAATTTTCCGTGATGTCAGGCGAATGCGTAAACTCGGCAGATTGCGCGCGCAACTCTGGCTGTTGTCAGTTTGACAAAACCGGCGTTTTTGTAGATTCGCTTCCCATGCGTGGAGTAGCTGTACCCTGTTTCATTGATCGCTGAATTTTCGATTTGGGTTCGGCCATTCTGTTCTCAGCATGAAAGGCAGGCTACTCTGAGAATTCTTTTTGTTGAGTCTGTTGTAGTACGTTAATTTTTCTTGTTAAGTTTTAACTCTGTTAGAGAGGTTTCGTGTTAAATTTTCATAGTGTTTTCCCCTGACATTTCTTTATTTCCATATCGGCCGATCAGTTCCTTCTGTTCCAACCATCTTTTCAAGAAGGGATGAAGTATTTTATTTAGAATAAAATATTTTTATATACTGTACATAATCAGATTATGGAGCCTAAAGCTTCCGATAAGTTTTTGGCAAACGGCCCAGCTTCGGCAGAATCCGAGGTAAGTTTGTATCTGTATTTGAAGTGTCTTAAACTGTCATTTGGAAATGTACGAAAATTTGATTCGATAAATTTATTTTTGTGATTTAAATAATGAATATCTTTTGTGTACAAATTCATTCTTTTTTTACATTGAACCGTATAATTAAAATATTTAGACCCTTAAAATTTTTGAGATTTCTTTCTTGTGGTTATATAACTTAACTACTACTGTGTTTTCAAATTTAGCTTGCTTACCATACACGTATATTTTTCGAAATTATTCTGGTTATAAGCATTGCATAGTTAGATAACCTTATGTTGCTTACATTTTTGCTATAATCATTTTGCCCACAATAAAATCTTTAGAAATTATTTTTAAAAACTGATTTTTTTTATGTATGTATGTTCTATTTGGATAATTTTATTCAATTCTATACGATATAACTTAGAATATGTTTGAAAGACAAATATATGTATATATTGTGACAGTTGGATAAAAAATGTATTTTTAAAAATGGGATCTAATGATTCATATGCTTAAAGAATAAGCAATGTGATTTCTATCTAGGGATTTTCTATTTAATATTACATATTACTCTGGATAAAAAATAAATTTATTCGAATTGCTGATAATGCTTATAAATTGTAGTGTGATAATCATTCCATTTTTAATATATGTAATATTTTTCGGGTTCTATTATTAGATTATTATTGATATAGCTTTCATTTATAGTTGAATTGGTTTAATTTGAGTAAGTTGTATAGTTCATCTAGTAAAAAGTTCAAGAACAATAGTGAATCAATTTAAAGCAAAAAAAAAAAAAAAATGATTTTATAAGTTTTTCATACATTTTAATGGTTAACAAAAATCAGTGATTTTGGAGATCTAAAGCTGTTGTTTTTAAATATTTGTTTGCTACTAAAGCTTATCTATTTTTAAGTAAATGTGTAAATTAGTTGAAATTAAATAAGTGTCAATTTTTGGAAGATAAAAAATAAGTAATCCAGCTTGTTCTCAATACATTCTTCTCTAGATTCTGGGATTAATACATTCTTATTAATCCCAGAATAAACAGATTTTTTATAATCTAAAGTCTGAATTAAAATGGCCATTTCTGGGAATAAATATTAATAACTAAATAGTTTTAAAAGCTAGGTAATAAAAAAAATATTTTTTAACTCGTATATATGAACTTTTTTAGAGAATTTTGTTGCAAAATGAGAAGAAAAAAAGATCCATGTTAGAAACTCATTATGATTTGGAAATATTCATAAACTTTTTAATAACTGTGTTGAATAAATTTAAAAAAAACATTTAACAAAGATGCACAAGGAAGAAAAACTGATGTTTGTGTAAAAATTGTTTATCTTTAGAAAAATCATATTCTTGTCATTGTTTGGGAAAATATGTATGAAATATTTTTCCCATGCTGTATTGATTATCAAATGATTTAAGGTTGTCTTTACATATTGTTAAAGAGTAAGAACTTAAATTAGAACATTTTTGAATAGAATTTCTAAACTTTATTATGTTTTGACTTTGTCCCTTAAAGAACAGCATGTTTTTTTTTCTGTTAATTTCTATTTAATTTTTTTGTTGTGTAAAAATGTGTTCAATATTTCATCTACAATATTTTTTAATGCTGAATTAGTTTTCTTTATGAATTCAAATAAAAAATTCCAAAGGGATTTTTGTTGCATATATATTTTCTATATGGGGATTTGGTACTTGCATATTAGGGTCACTATAAAATTTGCACCATCATATCAAAACAACAAAGATTCTTGCATCTTTTATTTAAAAAAAAACTATTCTCAAGGCGTAACTTTGGTTACGGTGACACTGAGGGCTCTAGCATTTTTCTGCTTGAAAATGTGTTTAAATTTTAGTTCATTCTCTTCAATATTTGGTGAAGACAGCATTAACATTTACTATTGTATTTATATCATTCACCAAACAAGTTGAATTTTACACATTTTGTGTCTTATATTTTCCAGACTAAGACTGCCCGTGATGTTACAGACATCATCGGAGAGTATGGACCTTGGCAACGTCTGATTTTCATCTTAACATGTCTGAGAGGAACACCTACTGCATTTTATAATTTAAGTACACCTTTTTTTGCACCTAAACAAGATGTCTGGTGTGCTCAGCCCTCTTTTGTAAATTGGACTGAAACACAATGGCGAAATTCTGCTATTCCATATGATTACGTAGATGGTGAATTGGTACCCAGTCGATGCAGCATGTTTGAAGTTTTGATGTCGGAGGATGGGCCTATTATTAATAAAAATAAAACAGTTCCTTGTAGTGCCTGGGAGTATGACAACTCATTTTATACAAATACTTTAACAAGAGAAGTATGTTTATTCTATGTTATTATTTATTTTTAGATATGCATGTATATTCTTTTTTTAAGCATTGGTTTAACTTCATGGCATATTATTTAACTTTGTGGCTTAAAGAATTTATAAAATGGAATATCTATTTTTTTAGAGAAATAAATGAAAGTTCTAGTATAATGTATTTTAATTTTAATAATTTGGTTTTATCTTGTTTAAATTTTATTTCTATTTTTCTAAGATTTCATTAAAAGTTGTATTTAATTAAGCTGCATTTCTTATATATAGGCTGCAAAACTTCTAATTTGGATTTAATTTTAACAGTTAAGTAATTTTAAAATGTAATTATTCTATTTGAATCTATTCATATAGTAATTAATCATACTGTTTTATTTTGAATTGTGCATTGATTTCATACATAATAATCAATTTTAAAACTTTTGTTTACTGTATTAAATTTTAAAAATACAGTTTATTACCTGCCAAATAACTTTTGTTTCTAGAAATTTATTAAATTATAAGTACAAATAATTATTTAAATAACTCTATTGCTTAATTGAATTTTATTTAAATTCCTTTGTCTGATGAATCCTTCAGTTTGTTCTATGTTTGCTGAGAATAAAAGAAATTAATGTTTTAAAAATTCATATAGAAAAAATTTATGTATGAATTTATTTTAATTAAAAAGAAATGCATCGATCAATAAAGACAGAGTTGTTAACAGAAAATCTCTCGTATTTTGTTAGAATTGCTATTGACCATGAATCTTTAATACTCCTATTAACATAGACATCTTGCATGATATATTTTCCAACAATTTTTTTCTTTTAAATTATAGAACAAGAAGTAAAAATTATGAATAAGAAAAGTAATTTTGTTCCCCACACGTATTTGGAATTTTATTCAAAATTTGTAAGAAATTCTATGTATCTTTGGAGAGCATTTGATGGCTATTTTTTTTTTAAGTTAAGCTTGTTGAGATCATACGAGTGCTATTAAAAATTTTTTTTACAATTTCTAAATTTTTTGGCATCTACATATTTGCTGGTCGATTATTTTCACCAGATCAAAAAACGCTGCCAAAGTCCATAACGGTTATTGGCCAATGATGAGAAAAATGTTACCTTGCATGCTCAGATGTAATATAAATTAGGCAAAATAATATTTTTCAAACTCTATGAATTTTTTTACCACCTCCACAGTTTTAAATTAAATTTTTTTTTTCTTTAAGAATGCATTTTAAATTTCAGCATACCTGTTATAAATTAAATTAACAAATACAGACTTCTATATTGAAGTACAAAATTGAAAAACTGATTTCTAATGAAATTGAGCTAACGGCATTGAGTTGAATATGGTGTGAGTATATACAGTCATGCATTCATCGGAATGGTTTGTTTAAAATAGTGTAATTTGTACTATTAGTCTTGTGTGTGTGACTATCTATCTCTATGGCCAGATGGAGGCTTTATGTCCTTGATTGTTCCAGTATGACTTGGTGTGCAGCAGAGACTGGCTTATTTCCTTCACTCAATTCAATTACATGGCTGGCATGATGTGTGGAGTCTTTATATTTGGACATCTTGCTGACAGGTAATTTTTTCTTTTGAATATCTGTAAAATAGTGTTAAAATTTATTCAGTAATTGAAAAATTGGGCACTTTTTCCAATAGTAATGCACAAATGATAAATGATTTTAAAAAAGATGATTTTGAAACAAATGTGTGTGTGTTACAAAATCTGTTTTAGGGATATAATTTTTTTCTGTTTTTGTATCCCCTGCACAATCCTAAAGTGGGGAATGAAGCATCTTTGATAACATCCGCAATTTCAATTCCAGCTGGATGAAATTACACTGATTTAGTTTTCTGTTTTTGATCGTCAAAAACAACAATCACAATGCTAATAGAATATTTTAATTTTTAAAAATATTTTAATTATAATACTGTTCTTTCTTTTCTTTTTTTATGAAAGGAGTTCGAATTTCAAAATTCTGCTGAAACATTAAGTGGTCTTGGGTAGGAATTAATCAGACGGGAATCACTCCCATAATATTGTCTTAAGCAGGGGTGTCAAAATCTTAAAGGCTAACTTGGGCCAAACAAAAAAGGTTTAACTTTAGTAGGGCCATAAAAAAAAAATCCATATTAATGGAAACATAAGTTTATTTTGAATAATACATTATAATAAACTTAATTAAAAGAATAAGAAATATTTAATGTTTACACCCTGACTCTCTTGACATCTCTTCTCTGCTACTATTTTTCCTATTTTGGGAGAAAGTTTTATATTTTATTACATATTGTATGCTGATATACTGGCCGGGCGGCAAAAATGTTCGTTGTGGGCTGCGAGTTTGACACCCCTGGTCTTAAGCATTTGACTAAATATGTAGAACTTTTGCTACTTACATATGAACCCTATGATTTGCAATAAATTAACTTCTGCAAATTTTGCATGTTACAACAACCTATTTCATACATCTTAAGGAGGTTTACTTAAATATTTTAAAATTTGACAAAGATCAAAATTGCATAGGGTTAATGTACCATATTTTCTATATGACAGTTTTCAGAGATTTTTACTTCACCAATACATTTTCTGATTCTAAAAGAAACGGGTATATCTCCTTGTATGATGTAAGCATGATGAATAATTGAAATAAATTTTGATGAAATAATTATTTATAATTTAATAAAAACTTTTGACATATTTTTAAAAGTTAGATTTTTAATTATAACCAGTTTTTCTCAAATCTTTATGTTCAGTTTCTTTGTGCACAGCAGTGGGAAAAGTATATCCAATTATGATCAAAATTTTCTCAATTATTAAATGTATTTCATTACATTTTATATATTTGTATATTTTTTTTCTATAAATGTGTGTACATACAAAATACTACATGATTATGTGTTACATCTATTTTCGGAATACTTTCTGAAGTAATAGATCACTCAAATAATTTCAGAATGTAAATATAATAAATAAAAAATATTTGAGATAGTGTGATCACATTATCATACTTGATTGGTTTTTTTAATATCATTCATGATTAAATAAAATAACATAGATTTTTTTAAGTAGGTTTTTTATTCAAGAAGTTTAAAATTGCATTGTATCAACATTTTTTAAAATAATATTCAGATCATAATTATTGCTTAAATTACATTTTTAATGCATTAAATCAAATTTTTATATCTGTTTTGAATTTTGTTGCTTTATGTTATGTATTAAGATATTTTTTGTATTAAAAATCCTGTAATTGCTGTATATGTAAGATGGATATCTCATGTTATATATTCTACCTTCACCATAACTCGCCTCATTATAAAACAATTTTGCCTTATGATCTTGAAATTATTTTCTTGTACCTTAATTTACGTTATAGGAAGCAGGGTGGTTTTTAACCCCACCAACACCTTAGGCAATTCAAATTGTTACGCCCCCCCCCCTACTGTTTCCAGATAACCCCCTTTTTTCAATTCTTACTTTGCCAGTTTTGTTTCAGGAGAGATTTCCCTCACTCTTTTCTTTTTCTTTGTTAATGTTATCTAAAGAGTCTTTCCGCTATCTACCACTGATGAACCTGCTGTGTCCTGGATTGGTAACTGGTAGCTGTAAGGAGAGAATATTGGCATGGTTTAGCCACTCTTGTTCATATCTTATCTTACTGTATTGAGTACCACCCAACTACCCTTTTGTAGATTAGTACAGCAAATTAATCAAATCATTTACAATTACAATATAGAGTATACATTATTGTATGAACTGATTTCAACTTGTTAATTATCTCTTTCATCGCTTATCACTTCACTATATTTTACTTTTAGATATCCTTATTTTTTGTTGAGTCACTGTGTCATTGTACTTGAACAGCAAAGGTTTTCTTCAAGCTTTGCTCTCTGCAAAATCATTAATGGCATTATTGTAATCAATTTCCATTGTAATAGCATTTTTAGTGCATAGCAGCATCGGACTATTAAGCTTTTCTTTTTCAATAGTAGATCTCATTTCTATCATTACTCTCTTTTGTGCAAAAATGCTTCTCTTATGACTTGCTAGGCGGTGGTATGTTCACTGTAATTAAAACTTTTTCTTTTTTTTGCCCTAATTTCTTGTGCCCTCCTCCTAAATTTTTTGCATTTTAGGCAAGTGTCTAGTGTGCCTAAGCAGCAAAGTGGCCATGGTAGGAAGATTAGTCTCAAACGATTTAATATGAACACTTTAGATCAAATAGCATAGTGTAGGTTATTTTATTGAATATCATAATCTGCAAGTAATATTTTATTTACAGAGATATTGTTCTTGTAAGGGGGAAATATTCTAAATTATATTCTTAGCTAATCATGTTTTATTGAAAAAAGGAGAAAGAAACTTTGCTAAAATATTGCAAATATAAAATATTTGTTCACTATCTCATACTTATGATTATTTTAGAAGTATTTTTATTTTAAGTTTATCACTAGTTTTTATCAACTATTCATAAAATGCGAATCATCATGTATGCTTTTTAGAGCTAAAAATCAATTCCTTTTTCCTTCTACCTCTTGCATATTTCAATGTTGTATTTTGCCCCCTCATTTAAAAATGTTAACTCTTTATATTTGACGCCCTGTTAAACTACCTAATGTATTTTTAAAGTTTTAAATCCTGTTTTTTCTTTTGTTTTAGACCAAATATGAATTTTTCTGAACATGTATAAATATATTTTTATAATCCATTTTAAAATTGTTTGAGTGATCGTCTTCATCTAACTTTAAATTGGACTTCAAATGCTCTGTTTTTATTTATAACAAATATCTGAACAATTGTTAAGTTATATAAGCAATTTGATTTGATAAAAATTTATTGGTCTTATGTGTATGTATAATTGTACAACCTTTTGAATTGAAAGGATCTTAATCGTACGAGTGTCATTAATAAGCGTTCGATAAAAAATGTGAATTTGTTTGACTGTTGACCAAATGTAATTTGAAATGTTATTCATAAATGGTTATTTTTAATTTAAAAAAACTTATTACAGTGCTTAAATTTGCACTAAAATATTTTATTGTGTGTTGTTATAACATTAAACAAACTAAACCATTTGAATTTATTAATTCTTAATTTGTTGTCTTGTCATTTTGCAAATTTTTATTTGATAAGTTATAAAAGTACATTTTAAAGTCCTTTCTTCTTCCTTCTGAAATTCATTTTAGGGAATTTGGATTGGAAAAAATTTACACATGTTGAGTTTTTATTAATTTCTTATACATAAAACAAACTTTAATAAGCTTAAATTTATCCCTAGTTCAATTTCATTCGGGGAATGTATACAATGGGAAAACTTTTTAAAGCTTTAATTTGGTTAAAATATTTACAAAATTTATTGAAAAGGTAATATATTAATTTCGTAGGTATTATCATAATAATGGGAATTAAAAATAGAAAGATTTTTATAAAATTCGAACTTGGGATACATTTTGTATATTTTTAAACAACCCAATAAGGCATAAGGTTTGATTTATTTAACAAAAAAAATCATTTTCAGTTTCTTATGTGATCAATGTTTGGACCAAGTTTCATTGATGTATTACGAGAGCATGAATTTGAATTATGTGATTCATATTTTTATGTACTGTGTATGGTAATCTCTGTACGTTTAGTGGAGTAAAAATAGTTTGTTGTTATTAAGCATGCCATCATTATGAAGTTTACAAAGAAATTATGATGATTGAAATCCTCAGTGTGTTTTTGACCTCTTGAATATTCCGTTGTCTTAACCACTTGGCTTCTATGACTACAAACCTTCAGCATAAATACGGTGTGTGAAAAAATTCTTATATATATATAAATATCAATGTTTGTTATATCAGTGTTCATACCCTTGTTTGTATGTATTCTCCAGGTATTTAATGCTCATTTTTAAGTTATTTTTGTAAATATGAACTTCAATATTTATATTTAAAGAAATTTTTTCAGCAAATTGAGTATGATGCATGAGAATATATTTGCTATATGCATTCCAACCATAAATCAGTTGATCATAAAAAGTAATTAAAAAAACTTAAAAAAAGACAATCATAATAAAATTAATTTTATTTAAATGAATAACATGAATTTTTTTTTAATCACTGAGAGAGTAAAGTTTTTTTGAAGTAAATTACTATTTTATTGCTTGAGTTAATAAGTTTTTATGATAGATGTTCATCTTTTCTATAAAGTTGGCCAACTATGCATTTACTTAAAAGTCAATACAGTGTTTGATTTGAATTTTTATAATTTTACTAATCTTGTATTTTTTGTGCAAAAACTTTATTAGAATCTAATTTAGAATGGGTTTTTGTTGTAATATTTTTTGCAGTTAAAACAGCATTTCTGATAGCTTAATAATTTGCACAGATTAGAATTGATTGCTAATAGCATTTTCATACAATTTCCATAGTTAAATAATCTATAAATACTGAAAATAACTATCTTTAATTGTATATTCCTTCTTTCTTGAATATGAAGTTTCTACGGTTATCAATAGTTTTTTTTTTTTCATTCAGTTTTGATATAATAAATTAAAACAATATTTTTATGGGGTTTTTTTCCCCCTGAAAGTTGAATATATATTTCTGTATAAATGCTTCATTAAGGTATGCATTAGAAGTAACTTTGTTATTCTGTTTTGTATGCACTTTTTTTTTTGTATGTTTAGTATTCCTTGTTCTTGTATAATTTGTTGGAAACCTTTTTTTTTATTAACATAGTAGTATTACAATTCATTTTGATCTGTGAGAATCTATTAATATATTTAAAATTGGATGTTAGATAATTGAATGTTTTCTGTAATATGCAAATATATAAAATACTACAAGCTTGTGTTTTCTTTAAGTAACATGATCTTTTTGGTATTTTGCTTTGTTCCAAAAGTATATAGTAAATTATGACTTATACTGTATAAATTAACTATTAAGCTCTTTTGTAAAAACAACTTTGATTCACAATGTTAAAAGAATAGATTTGAAATATTACAATTTTCTTTGTTTGAGTAAAAGTTTTTAGCTGCATGCATTAAAAGCTATTTTATATTCTAAAGGTCAAACATTTCCTCTTCTGTTATGCGTGTGAATCTTTTCATATAAAAATTGTAAAAATTATTTCTAGTTCTAATTTTGAGAATAATTGGCAATTTAGTGGATTTTTTTGTGTACAGGCATTTTATAAATTGGTGGAGTTGGATTCATTATGTAATAGTATTTTTAAACTTGTTTAGTAAAATATATGTGTGCAAATTATTTCTTTTAGTGTATTATTTTATGAAAAATTAAGCTGCTTTGCATACATTGTTAGGGTTAATGCTAAAATCTTTGATCTTTTGTAGGTTTGGGAGGCAAATAATCTTAAATCTTTCCGTTACATTGATGTTGATAGCCAGCGTCATTGCGGCCTTTTCGCCAACTTTTACTTTTTTTAGTGTAGCTAGATTTTTCTTAGCTCTTGGTGTTGCTGGAACACAAAATACATCATTTTGTTTGTGTACGTATTTTTAAGTTTATTTAAAAATTATCTTTTGTTTTATTTCGACAGGTTCTTTCCGTATTTTTAATTTTTATAAATTTTATCAGTTTAATTATTTTTTCATTGCATACACATAGTTAATTGAAAAAAATATTGCATTTGCTTTTTTTCCCTTTTAAATTTAGTTTTTTTAAGAAGGGAAAAATATATGATTTTAGGACTATGTCTTGTACATCAAAACATTTATGAAAAAGTTGACAAAGGAGATTAGAATGTCTATTGGAATAGAGTGCAATTGGAAAGGAAAAAATTTCTGGCTAATATTTTTTCTAAGACACAGTTCTATAGTTATACTTTAAATATATTCTTTACTTTTAGTTAATAAAATTACTTTTGTTGTGTAAGTATGAATGAAAACGATTAAAAGTTTAGTTTAAATTATATTATGAAACTCGAATAAATTAAATTCAGTTTTTTCTTTATTGTGAAAAGATACTAGTAAACAAATTTTGCTCTTAAGGAATATTCTTCTTGATTTAATTTATGCTCTTGCTTATTTGCTATGCTGCCTTTTCTGCAAAAAAAATAAATAAATAAAGTAAAGTAAAATATTTAACTTTTTATGTACATTTATTAATTCTGTTTTTTTGTAGAAGACTTGGCTGAAAAGTTGGGTGGTTGAACATCATTTAAAATGCAGAATTTATCAGTATAGCCAGTTGATTATTGATATATAAGCATGATTGCTGAATAGAAATAGTCTCGTCTGTTTAACAATACCTGCTTTGAAGTTATAATTTCTTATAATACAAGATTTATATGTGGGCTCATTTGAGTTTCTTTAATTTGTGTAAGATTCAGTAATATTTTAAAATTTTTAATATTTTGTTTCCTTTTTGCCATATCCCATTCATTAAAAAGGTGTATTATTGATAATGTTACTATCAATTGTGTTTTCACTAAGATTTTTTAAGTATTTCATTGATAGATTGTTTATTAATGTAGCACAATCTAGCTACACTAAGGCTTTTGGTTACAGACTATGTAATTTTAAATCATGCTTAAGAGAGGCGGACGACAAGTGAGCTGGCACACCATATTTAATTCTTTCATGCCATACAAATGTGACGCATTTGATTCCAACAAATTTTACTTTATTTTCCTTCTGCATAAATCTTATTTAGTGGCACTGAAACACATCCATGCCTCAGCTCATACAAGTCTGACAATGACCATTTTAAACAATTAGAGAATGACATAACAGCAAATTTTATTAGTAAGCTTTTTCAAAATTTTTATCCAGTTTCTTATTCAACAACGAATTAATATAAGTTGTGTTATGTATATTTTAATAAATGCATAGCTATATATGGTCCATATGAAATTAGCTTGATATAGAAAAGGAATAAAAGGCATGGTTTGAGCTGTATGTGTAAAAATTCTGGTACTTTGTGCAGTTTTTTAAATGAGTCTATATATCATTAAGGAAACTGATTAAGAATGGGATGAAGGATTAGTTTATTGCACATATTTTCATTAATTAGCCATGTTCTAAAGAATTTGTTCTGGAACATTATTTAAAACAACTACATTGTAAACTTTATGTTCAAAAATGTATTTTTTTATTACTTGAAAATTATATATTTTAAATTGTAGTTTAATGTTAATGACATATATTACAGTTAAAATTGGAGCTTCTTTACTAATACTTGTAATATTGCAACATATTTGATGACTTTTTCATTGGAGAAAAAGAATGGTTTATATGAAGTAAAAAATCCAGCTTCATTAAAATTTTTGAGTACTTAGTTTACTTTTTGAGCTTTTACTTTTCAAAAATTGTAAGCTTTGTAGTGGTTTCTGTCATTCTTGCAACTTCAATGTAGTAGAATGAAGAACTTGGGCACCATATATAAATTGTGCAAGCGTGGCAATATGTAGAGGACTGTTTTAAAATGGATTATTCTCATGATTCATATATCAATGAATAATAAATACACTTCAAGCTCTTTTAATGTAAACATATATTTGAAGATTATATAAATTATAAATATTTAATATGGTTATGATAAACATATGTAATTTAAAATGTGCCTTTTTATCGGATGCTAAAAGTGCTAGATTTTTTGTTTCTAATCAATCTGATCAGTAACTCTAATAAATCATTATTAACTCAGTTAAATAATCGGAATGATTGGATTAAAAGAAATTTATTATGGAGAAATTCTTGCTTTCCTCTATTTTGTTTAATTTTCAATTCCTATAATATTTTTGGAATTTCCTTACTAAGTCAATGTTACAGTAGATTTGCATTTCTTGAGAAATACAAGTTTCTTTATTTTTTTTCATTTAATAAAATTGGTTATTTTATTTTTTTCAATTTGCTAAGATAATTTTTGTTTCGTATTAATTTATTTTGGGGATATTATTCAGCACACTTCAATTTGAGATCTTTTTGTTCACTTATATTTGAAACATGTTGAATTGCAATTATAGATATTTATATTTTCCTTCATTTGAATTTCTGCTTACTAATAAAAAAAATTCTATGCTTATTTATTTTACACTAGTGATAAAAATGTAGGGTTTAAATAATAAAGTTTTTATTGCAAAACTAATCCATATTTTAAAAGTATTATATAAGTCTTTAGAATTGATGTAAAAGACCTTTATTAATGTTATAAAATGTTGAATATGTTCTTTATTAAAGATTGGCTAGTCATTTTCAGTAGGATTCAGATTTATAGGTTTAATAAGTAATTGATAAAATGATCAAATTAATAAGACTTTTATAAAATTAAAGTTTTTCTTAAATAGGGCAAATTTTAAAATATTTGATGTAAAAAATATTTTCCTAAAATAAAATACCATTCATTCAGAATCATATAAAGTATGAACCTCTCTCTCTCTCTTTTGGAAATGGAGTTTAAAAAATTAAGAAAGATCTTAAATCTATGAAAAATTATGAATGTTTAGAGCCTATTATAAATTTTGATTTGCAGACAGGTCGAATTGTAAGTAAAATTACATTTTTTTTTTTTATTTAAAGGTGGTACAAAGTCACTTGGTTTTTCTATTTTAGATGGATGTAATTTTAAATATTAGAACCTAATTTCAAGTATTTCTTTTTGTCAGTATTTGCTGCACTTGAAAGTAATAAAGTTGTAAACGATCCTTTGTGTAAATTTGAAAATTTGTCTTAATACAAATTGTTTATCAATTTATTTCTTTATACTCGTAATAATATCACAATTTTCATACATTGCTTTTGTAAATTAAAATAATGTTGGCTTCTTTCCAATAACTGTATTAGATTGTGAACAAATATTACTATTTCTTGTTACAAACTATCTTGGTTCTTTTTTACACTGATCATTCCTCTTGGTTTTTTTTTACACTCTGATCATTCTTCTTGGTTCTTTTTTTACACTCTGGTCATTCTTCTTGGTTCTTTTTTACACTCTGATCATTCTTCTTGGTTCTTTTTTGCACTCTGATCATTCCTCTTGGTTCTTTTTTGCACTCTGATCATTCCTCATTGATCTTACTTTTAAATTGTTCCACTCTTTTTCTAGGAAAAGACAACAATGCAAAAAAATAATGCTGTTCATCAATAGAAGTGGTTTGTTGTATTTTACAAATAGTATTACCCTTGTATTAGACAGAATAAAGCTTCTATAAATTCGGTTCTGTTTTTGTGAGGATAGGCATAGATCACATTTGTCTATTAATAGCAGAGTTATTCTGAGTTTTCCTTGTCAAAAATGCATGACTCTATTCTATTTTGATACAATGTGATATATATTGGAATCTATCATAAAAATTCACTCTTTAGCTTTCTCTTATGCTTAAATTTTAAACTCTAAAGCCCATGAGAAAAATTTGCTATTTTTTCCTCTGAAAACTTTATGAATTTAATATATCTTGTGAATTTTTCTTAAAAGATTTTGTCAAATTCTGATACAACATGACATCAACATATTCATATATTTTAAGAATTATATGTAAAAAACTGGTATTTATAAAAGAAGTATAAAGTAGTTACTGATAAATTGAATTTTATTTGGTCTATGCATGGCCATTTTTTTTTTTTTTTTTTACATTTCATCTTTTCATACATTTGTGTCAACCTCATCCTCAGGTTTTGAGTCTCCTCATTTAATTAAATTTATCAGAAGTCTGTTTTGGACAGTTGCTATTTTAAAAGAATTATTATAGACCAAGTTTTTGGTTATTAAATTTTAAAAAAATTTGATATGTATTTAAGCAGATACAGTACATATTGCAAAATGAAAAGAATATTGATTTTTGGAAAATTATATTTTGCGAAAAAACTTTCAAGGAAGTTAGACTTTTCTGTTTAACTCATGTTTTTTTTTTTTATAAATTACAGTGATGGAAGTGTTGGGGCCAATTTATAGAACTAGAGTAACTTTTGCATTTTCATTTGGATGGGCATTTGGGCTTCTGCTACTGCCTGGGATGACCTATTTGATAAGAGATTGGGTTTATCAACAGTTAGCCAGTGCTGTAGTATCTACAATTTTACTTAGTTATTGGTGGTAAGTATGATTTGAATAATTCATGCATATGTATAAACCAATAAAAAAGTTTTTTTTTTTAAGCTTAACAAATTGTCAAAATTTTATTGTTGAAAAGCTTGAGGATAAAATACTTACAGAATAGGAATTTACAATTTTATTTTATGCAAGATTTTATTCTTAGGTTTCAAGAAAAAATTTTTTATTGAATTGTAATTTGTTTCATTATTTGTCCTATTTTTATGCTAGAGTAATATTGTCAATGTTCTGTGAAATATGAAATTTAACTAAGAAGTTTTATCAAATATTTATTACTAAATATTCTCCTTTGGTATTTATTCTAAAATATGAGGAATGTTTTCTTCAACTTCCAATTTGCTAAAGGAAAGATGAGAGTAAAGAAAAATGGAATTTATTATCAAAAATTATGTACAAGCATGGTTAATTTTCGACATGACGTAGAAAGTTCATGTATTTGTCATCTGTAAATTGTCTCCAATTTCCTTATCAAAAGATGCTGCTGCCAGTAATAGGAAAAAAACTCTCGCTCCCTGAACATTATTTTGGAGTTTATTATTGGTCTGGAAACTTTATCCACTTATCCAGTTCTTTTTCTCAGAGGAAAAACTCTGCATTAAAGTTGAAGCATCCCATTTATACTACACCAGAAACTGCTGGATTATAATAATGTTGTAAATAAAAATTTTCATGATTGAAGGCAAATCTAAGTCAGCATTCACATTCTTTTGTTTTGAATGGCTCTTTGCAGGCATCATAATGTCTGACAACTCATATTGGAAGGAAGTGTCAATTGAGGGATGTACAGTCGGCTATGGACTAAATTCATGTGACGTCATAATCACATGATAATTTTAAACCACGTGTTTTTAGCCAATCAAGTTCAAAAACACATGTGACGTCATAGTTACGATAAATGTGTTTGTTTATTTTCAGCAAATTAGTTCATGCACTTTGTTGTTGCCAAATTACTTTTTACAGAAACTTTTTTTTAAAAAAAAATTTATATTTGTCACTTTATTTAAAAGTACATGTATAAAACAAAACTTTTTTCTTTAATTTTAAAATCTTTTTGCAGAAATTTCTTTTTATAACTCTTGAGCATCTTTACCCAACTATACAATTTGAAATTTTACCTAAGTTTTACAAATAGAATAAAAAGTTTGAGCTAGTTTATTGTCCGTTTTGAATTCAATGTAGAACACGTGTTTATATTATGTGACCGTCATGAATTTAGTCCATTGTTCATGAGATTTTTAAAAAATCTTGCTCTTCCACTTGAAAGATATTTTTACATAGATATGACAAGTTTTTTTTTGTGTGCTAAATATGAAATAGTTTTTACAGTTTTTCAATTGTCTAAAATTTATGAGAAATATTAAACAATTTAGGGGTTATATATTTGTACATTATTCATTAAAAAAATTAATGTCTGTTTTAAAAAATTTTTGTTAATTAACCAATATTTTTCCAGTTTTATGCCTGAATCACCTCGTTGGTTGATGACTCAAGGGAAGTATGAAAAAGCTGAAAAAATAATGGTCATTGCAGCAAAACGAAATAAATTAGAAATTCATAACATGCCTGTAATGATGAAGCAACTTAAGGAAAGAATTGAAAAGGTAACGTTTTTCATGTGTTAGTTCACTATAGTCTGAGTATCTTATTCTTTTACAATAGGAAAATAATTTAATGACATGTTTACTCGTTATCATATCTGGCAAGACAGCCCCTTGTGGGCCAGTGCCTTCCTTTGAAGTTTCCTCCACAGTGACCTCTCATTCACCTACATTCTCTGACATGTTTACTACATCTCCTTAAATATTTTTATGTAAAGTAAAAGTTTTAATTATTTCAAAATGTTTTGAGGATGAATGATTTTTATTAATACATATATATAACATAAAAATTTGGTCATTTTTGTATAACGTAGAAGAAACTGTCGTGTTTGCTTTGATATGTTAATTTTTAATTCTTAAATTTGTTTTGTGGTATAGTTAGAAAATTTGTTATACTAAAGGTTTGGAATAAATGGTACTTATATTAGTTCATTGCAGTTTCAAAGGACATGATACGATCTATGCTCGATAATAGTCTTTTAAACTAATAATTTTAATGCTATCATTGATATTAGATACTGTTTAACTTCAATTTACACATGCCTGTCTACCTTATACGGAAATTCATCGCTAATACTTTTTTCAATAAGTTGAATTGTATATAATTAGAGCTCAATTTGTGTCCATTATATTAATGATGTACTTTCTTAAAATAGGAAGAAAGGAAGAAAAATCCTAGTGTTATTGATCTCTTCAAAACTGCTAATTTGCGAAAAAATACCATCTTTGTGTACATATCATAGTAAGTAGATGTTATTGGAATTTGTTAGTTACCAGAAATAAGTTTTAAAGCATAAATCATAAGACTTTTGCATGAGTCTAATTGTAAATCAAGTATCTTTATTATAGTTATTTCTAAGAGTTATCTGTTACACACTGTGAATTAAATACTTGGTGTGGCATAATTTTTTTTTACCCAACTAATGCAATTTTTCTAAGGGATAAGCTTTCGAGGGTAGTTGGACTATTTCCAGTGGTGTAATGGAGAATATTAGGGGCCCCCTGCAAACTCGGATTTTGGGCCCCAAGCCCAATTATGTATTAAGTGTCAGTCAAGCTTTCAGCCCCTAAAGTTCCTGGGCCCCCCACAATGCAAGGTGTATGTTACGCCACTGACTATTTCGGTGTAATTGATGTGAATTTTAAAGATGTAACTCTCCTATTGCTCCATTGTTTAAAATGACAAGACTGTTAATGAGAGTTCATTAGTAGCTCATATTTTGTATAATTAAAAAGCAAGTTGGGCATTTTATTTTATCCTTTTGGATGTAACATATATTGAATTTAAAATTTGCTGTTATTTTTATGTTTGTGATATTGTAAAAGAATTTTATTATCTACATGGGTTCTATTTCTAGGATTCTTGCCTTCATTAAATCAAGTTTTATGACTCTGAGATACTCTAATGGGTTTTTTTTATATCTGATGGAATTTGCTGTATTTGATAAATTGGTCATGTTGGGCAGTGTCGTTTGGACCCCTCTGCATTGCGGGGGGTCCAAAGCCTGATGTTATGGTTTTGCATTCTTTTGTTAGATCTGGCTTGGGAAACCAAAACGTAACTTTGTAGGGGGCCTTAATATTTTTTATTGTGCCGCTGTGTGGGGTGATACTCTTTCAGATTGTGGTTTTGAGAACTGGTAGTACTGAAGATCTGTTTGCACAGGAACTGACAGATTTATCATCCCATCTAAGCTTACAGTCCTCATGTTGGTGTGGAAGTATTGAGAGTGAGATGCTGGCTTATGTGTCTTCCTTATTACTTGACTTTTTGTTGAGGTTTGTTACTAATAGCCCTTGTGTTGCTCCTTTCAACATTAATAAATTACTGATAAATCTATTCACCTTGCATCATAGATTACGCATACATTTGTAATAGTTAATGAGATACATTTGGTTACTACTTATATTGAAAAAGCAATTAAGCACAGTTTGGCCAATTTGACTCAAAGCATAATTTTTTGGAAGGGGGGGGGTTAAAAAACCAAACATTTCTGAATGTATTTGCTTGATAATTAATAAAATAATTCATGTGAAGTTAATAAAATGGAAATTTTGTTCTACTTACTTTTGTAATTAATTTTCTTAAATGATACTTGTATATAATATTACCTTCTCTTATATTAAGTAAAATGAAAAGTGCTATATATGTAAATTAATATTTTGTTTTGTAAATTTACATTTTTTCCCCAGCTTTTCTGTTGCCTTTGTATTTTATGGACTTTCCTTGGGCCAGACACATTTAGGAGGTAATCCATTTCTAAATTTCTTTATTGGATCAGCAGTAGAGCTTCCTGCATACTTTCTGTGTATGATTTTCATCCGGTATTTGCGTCGGAAACCTTCTTTCTTGATATTTGATGTTATTGGAGGTTTGGCTTGTTTCTTCATGGTACCTTCTGGTAAATAATGCTCATATTTTTATTTTGTTGCACTATAACTTAATATTTTGTAATATATCAAGCTTGTTATTGTTTAATAGTATAAGTTTTTCTTTCTATATTTGTGTTTATGGATGTTTTTGTAATTTCAGTATGATTTAGCATGCAAATTCTCCTAATTTTTTTAAACATGTTAATAATATTAAAGAGGATAGGATTAGTAACTTATTTTACTATTCATAGGCATCTTACCATAATTATTTTTTTGCATAAACGGAATGTGTAAAAGTTAGGAGCACGTTTAACTAAATTTAAATACTTTCTCTGATTTTATTCTTTAATTGAAGTATGATTAGAATTACCAAAGTAAAATATATTTATACAATTTGAAGAGTTTTGGATAAAACAAGTATTATTATAATTGATCAGGTATGGTTTTTTTGAAGTAGCATGCATACCATCAATAAGTCTTAGTAATTTATTTTTTCATCTGCATTAATCATCAAAACAGAGACATATTAGTAAATCTTTACAGCTGAAGTTCTGCAATTTTGATTAGACTAAAAGTCGTAGAAGCTGTAACTATGCAATTTTAATGTATAAGAATTCCACCCTTAACATAATATAAGTATTAAGACATGTTTGTTAAGGTGAGCTAAAAAAAATTTCTTTTTCAGTCATTGGCGCATTATACTCTAGAAAAACTGCCATTCACCTTCCTAAGTAAAGTGTAGGGGAAAGATTCAAATGTAAAAATATCTTCCATTCAGGCATTGCACTATAAAGTATTTTTTAAAAAATTAACTTTTTTTGTTATTTTTTTAATAATTTCTTAATTTGCCAATTTCATAACGCTATTGTTCTTATTGTGAATATGGGATGTGAAAAACAGAAAATTTTTATTGTTCATGCAAAAAGCTTGGTTTTTTTTTTATAAAACTAGCAATATTTTATAATTTTAAATTTACCCTTTCACCTTTTATCAACCTAACTATAAATGGTAAACATATTTTTCATTTAGAATATTTTTACATTGTGTGGGCCTGTTTATTAACACTATAGTTTATAAAATTGCTCAATAGTTTTTATTTGAATAATGTACTTTAAAATTCCCCCTCCCCAAAGTTTCATGAAAATTCTGATATTAATGATTTTATTGATGATGCTGCCTTTTGATTTTTTTTTCTTTTTTCATGGTGCTTTTTTTGGCATGACTCGCTTTTCAAGAGCTTTAGTCGCAAGTTTGTCACAATGTTCTAATCCTTGAGTGTGATTGGGTAGCTTTGCTAATCTGTATCGAAGTAATTTATTACTTCAAAATCTTAAAGTATAGAGATATAACTGCAACTGTTGTTTAATCAGAAACTCTTTAACCATGCCTGGTGCATGATGTCATTTTGTGGTTGATCTTCAGATTTCCATGTTTTTATATATTGATATAATTAATGTTGAATAATCAGATTAAATTGATCAGCAATATTATAACCTGCACATATTTATATTTTTTCGGTGTCTGTATGCTCTGATTTGCAGACATCCAAAGTTTCACTCAAAGCCCTGTGAAGCATTTTGGGGTACTTATAGTAATACATTTTTTTAAACAAACCTCTTCATTAATTTATGTGTCGTTTCTGTTAAGTTCAACTGCCCAAACTTTCCTCATACATAGTGCGTTGGAACTAAAATGTAACTCAATAAAAGAAATTCGGTTGACTTTTTCATGAAAATTAAAATCATGCATCTACACAATTTTTTTTGTTGCAAATATGGTCCACAATGATTGGATATTACATGCTGTTACTTCAAAAGTATATCTGCTTTACTATTTAAAGATTCAATCCTTTTAAGAATGATGCTTTATACTGAGATGAATGATCTTTCTTAATTTATAATAATTATGATAATATTTAGTAATCAATTAACTGCATAATCCTGTACACTTGGAAACTGTCATAGTTAAAGCTTTATCATAAAAGTATTTAGTTCTTTTCTGTCACAGTTTCTGCTACTTTACATAAATGCACATATTAGTTATTAGAGCATTAGGGAAAGAGACTTGTGATTCATGAAAACATTGCATTAAATCACCTTTGTATGAGAAACTTATTAGGGAAACGATCACTTTTATTATCAAATATTGGACTATTCAAATTATTTGTACTAATTATTATATTCAATATTTCAAAAGACAATTATTTCCTATATCTTATCACGTTACCATCTGTTGGCAATGACTGAAAATCAAAATAATTCTGTGAATAAGCTACAGATGTCTCAGTTTGTATAGGAACCAGAATATCATATGTTATCGGGTATCTATGTAAAAGAAAAATAGGACATCAAACATAGGATTTGCTTGTAAGATACCCTGGTTTTCAATTCCTTATATTTGAAATTTCTCAAATTAGCTATTTAAGAGCATTATTTTCTACAAAGTAGTGGAAATGAAAAATGTTTCCTATTTGTTTATTAGAGGTGAAAAATTAAATTTAACTAAAATTAACAATTATTGCTAAATGAAAATGTTTTTTTGCAAGGTTTTAAGACAAACAATAAATAGTTTTATTTAAAAGTTTTAATTCTTTCTTGCTGCATGTATCCATAGCTCATATTTAGAGCAATATCATTATAAAATTGGTGTTAAAAATTATAAAAAATTGTCAGAACTTTAAATGTACAAAGCACAAAAAGATATTTTTCCTTTTTAACTAAGCAAAAAGCTATTTTTATGCAAATTTTTGTTTTTTTTTCCCTCCGTAATGTGTATTTGTTATATTTTAACAAAACCTTCTTTGGAATTGTGAGTAATTGTTATGTCAAATATTTTTATTAGAGGTATATAATTTTCTGAGTAGAGAATTTAATTTTAAAATTTGAGTTTATGCCCTTAATATATATATATATATATATTGCAAATTTTCAGGATCTTTAGGTAAAAAAAATAAGATTTTATACTTTCACTAATTGATAATTTTATTCAACAAAGATCAGTGTTAAAATTTTTTTAATTAGAGTATTATTTTTCCCTTAAATGTTTTTATATTTACAGAATACACATGGCTTCGGTTAACTGCAGCAATGCTGGGGAAATTATGCATTAGTGGAGCATTTATCATTCTTGCTATTCATGCTGCTGAAATTTTTCCTACTGTTGTTCGAACTGTTGGCTCTGGTACAAGCCTCATGTGGGGAAGAATTGGAGCCATGACTGCTCCATTTATCAAAGAACTGGTATGTATTTTTTCCTGTAAATATTTAAATTTATTTTTCACAGGGACATGTTAATAAATTTAGATTTAAAAGTTTCTATGAAACTACCCATACTATTTTTTTGGTACTTTTTGATAAGTAATTCTATATCAATTTAATTTAATAATATTTTACACTTAAAATTCAAGAGCAGACTAATGTATGCATGTTTGAGTGTGTTGTACAAACCAATATCTTTGTCACATAGAATTCACTTGGGATCTTTCCCGGCAGTTTAAATTAGTATAATTTATAATTTACAAGCATACTTGTACATCCAAGGCAATTATAAAATGAAAAGGAGTTTTTGAATGTTTACTTTTTATTATTAAAAGGTCTTTTCTCTTGAAACCTTGTACTGTCTCGTATTTTTTCAATCTATGTGCTACTAGTATCAGAATTATCATTGTAAAAATGATACAACATTAAACAAACTGAGAAGTATTGCACTATACAAGTATTCAGGTAAATTTTAAAATCTGTAGGTGTTGTTTTTAATTTCTTTGATTATATACTCAGTCATTAAATATGCTGATATTTATTTGCAGGGCAATGCTACACATCCTGCTGTACCTGCTGTTGTTTATGGATCCCTTTCTATTGTTGCTGCACTTTTGATTGCTCTGTTACCAGAGACCTATAATCAATATCTACCAGATACCATTGGTGAAGCTGAGGAACTCGGAACGTATGTTTTCATTGACTTTTTAAATGTTTCTTTTATGCTACTTAGAAATCTTGATGAAAATTTTCAATTTATTTACTGACTGAATTTTGTGTAACTAAAGTTACTAAAAGATTAATATTTAGAATAATATATAAAGATTGGGCTAGAAATACTATAAATAAAATTTGTATTTATTTTTAAGGGTTTTTTTTAGTTCAAATATAATTGCTCTAACTTAATTTGTGTATGACTAGTATAGGTATATTGATTCATACATTTTTAAGGGTACTTGTCAACATGGGTGTACAAGTTGTCACACTAGTCAACTTTAGTTATATTTTACTGAAATATACAGCATAACACTTTAATTCCTTTATAAAAATTGAATAAAATGTTTATTAATGGACCTTAGTTTTAATTATATATTATATTAAAATACTCTTTTTACTACATTGGAACTGTGTCCAACATAAGTTAATTTTAACAAGTGAAAGACTATTAGATTAAGAAGAAAAAATCTTCCTTGAACCATCAACAAAAAGTTGTTTCCCTATTTATTTACTTTGTTGCTTCTTCAGTTTTTGACATTTGTATAAAGAAATAGCATTCTTTTAGATTCATTAAAAGCACAAAAGCATACTTTACTTTCTTGCTTTAAATGAACCATGAATATAGTATTTAATTTAAACACATATGATCTCAAGTCAACAGTGGCAATATTTATATTTTGAAAAGTGAAAGCATACACACACACATACACACAAAATTAAAGTTGTGGAGAAAATATTAATTTCTAAGAGGGAACCTATATTTGTGTAAATATTTTGTGTTTTTGTAGAATGGAAATACATTTATTTAATTTAAATTTGAATGTATTTTCTTGTAGAGGCCTAGATGAAATTCAGAAAATAGCTAGTAATTCAGATTTTTCTAAGTAAGTATTCTTTTAAACTTAGTCTATTAAACTTATATGCTTTAAAATGGATGTTTACAAGCATTCTATCGATACTATAAACAGAATATTTGTTCACTCTATGTTGATTCGGTATTTAACTGAAACTTAATTTTAAAGGGAGAAGAGTGATGTGAAGATGAGTATGCTTCAAAACGGGATTGAAGTCAAAGATTGTGATGTTTAATGTTACTGGGCAAGGGCCCAGAAATGGCAAATAGTATTCTTCACTGGAACATCTAAGGAAGCTTGAGCAATGCTAATCTTCCACTTGCATTTGTTTATTTTACATTTCTATTTTTTTAATATGTGTCACGAAGTGTTTTTGTATATTTTACATTGTTTACACCTTTGGTAAAGTTATGTATTGTTGTTGGATGTTACGGATTTATATTTTTATGTGTGTCTATAACTCTGTTGAAGTATTATGGTTTTGTTGAAATGTATACTTACCTTCTAACATTCAATGTATGCAATAATGAAACATATATATTAACTTTCTATGATTGTGAAGCTTAGTTGTGCAATTTGCAAGCACTCATTTAATCTGAAAAATCAAAATGCCTTCCAGTGCTTATGCTATGCAAGCAATACAGTTATTTTTCTTAATACTTTGTCCTTGTCTTTAGCATGATCAACTGTGTGTGGAAACTGAATATTGATAAATACCAACTTAAAAGTCATTGTTTGGTAAATACCAAGTGATCTGAAAAGTTTTCAACTTGGATAAATTTTTAATAATTACATTGATTAATCATTATAGGGAATAAATGAGTTAATGTATGAGATTGAAAGATGTTGCTTATATTTAACTGTTTTGGTTCTTTATTTAGTTTTCATATTTTTTTAATTACAGTTAGACCTAATTAACACGCAGTACTCGAAGTTCATGGTTGCTAAACTAAGTGTGAAGGAAATCACAGTTTGCAGTATTAATATTAACTGAGCAATAATATAACATTTCTGCTTTGTCAGTATCAAAATTATCAGCAAACTGAAAAATATATATTTAAAAAAAAACATCCACACATAACATAGATGCAGGGATTAAGTTCTTTGGCTATTTGTGCTTGTCTTGCTCCTATTAAATTTAATACATAGTCTTTCTTGGATCTTATAAGCCTTTTGTTTATGTTAAAACTCTTGACTTTTTTAAAATTATGATAGAAATTATAACAGAAAAATCTTTCTCATAAAACTTGACCATTTACAAAATGATTTGACGTGCAGCTTGTCATACTGATTAAAAGTTATTACAATTAGAAAAGAAGTTAATGTTTGTTCTTAACGGTAAGTTGTGATGTTATATGAACATAAGATTAATCTAAATTTTTCATTAAGTGTAAAATAAGAATTATTGCACATTATCAGAATGTTTGATCACAAATATTTGCTTATCAAGAATCTTTATTAAGCAAACTAATGTGTTACTGAACTGCGTGTTAATGGGATACAAGTTTTACTTTTAAAATAAATGCTTATTTTTGTTATCTAAAAAATCTGTTGGTTTGAGTTGAGTTCAAAAACTATAATTATGTGAATCTATTTTTTTGCATTTGCTGAGAAAAAAAATCTCATTGTTTAGTTTTTATTTTATAATTTTTTTTTAGAAATTTTATTTTTTGTTACATTATAAGAGTTTTTCATATTTTTATTCTTTGTTGTTTTTGTAAAGTTACTTCAATATGAAATAAGCAATCTCAAAAGTGATTCATAAAGTTTAAAACTGAATGAAATTTTTGTAATGAATAAGGAATATTTAAAATTTGATATTATAAAAGTTTTTAAAAGTTCTTTAAATATAAGCAAGTATATATATATAATATTAATCGAACTCTAATACATAAATGTATTCAAGTTTGTGCACTATGTACTTTTTCTACATCCTTGTTGAGTTTTTTACTGAGAATATAAAATGTGATTCAACTTTTAAAAAAGAAATTGTATTGTGATTTGAAATTTTGGAGCTTTTTTTAATGTTTGGTAAATTTTAATTTTGATTGAGTTCAATGTTTTTTTGTTTAAAAAAGTGAGTAGAAACCCTCTAATTTAAATAATTTGAACTTCTAAATTATCTCGATTGAGCAAAATAACCATAAATTGAACCAAAGTATACAGCTAAATGCTCTAAAAAAGAATTTTTTTATAATATGGAGCAAAATGGTAAATAATTGCATAAGAGAATTCAAAAGTCAATGACATTACTTACATAATATGTATTAGATTGAGGGGGGGGGGGACCAAGTAGATGACAATTTTGCTTCAATAAAAATGTTTCTTTTTAATGGCTGTCTGGATTAAGTGATATTTGGTATAATTGGGAAGAGGATTTTTATTTAAAAGGTTTCAGTTATGTATTTTAATTCTCAAAATTTTACTAAGTTATGCATACAATTTTTTTCCTGTCTAAAAAATATGTTGCATGTTTTTTCCTTTCATTCATTAGTAGTATTACAAATATGTGTGAAACTTGTGAATTAACTCCTATTTTCACAATTTTTGCATTAGTATTATTTACAAATAATGATATTAAAAAATAAGTAATTTATATACTACATATAGTATCATTTTTATTTTCTTATCAAGAATCATTTTATACTAAATTAGTTTATCAGTATTGTATATCTATTATAATGCAAAAATGTTTTAACCTTTATTTTGTGATATTTTAATTTACTTTTATCTATAATTCATTCTTGTTTATTAATTTTTATTTTTTCTAAATGCGAATCTCTCATTGTTTTCATGATCGTTTATTATTAGGAAATTATACTTAGCTTTGTTTTTCTGTGTCATCACTGAAGAAATTATTTTCGATTTTTAAATTTTTTTAAAATACCCCAAACTAACTGCATAATCATAGTTATTGGCAAGATGTTATTAAATTAAGAAGTAAGCAGAAATTTATAACTGAATGAATATATATATATAAATAAAATAGTTCAGACTGAGTTTTGAAAATTTAATATTTATTGATTAAAATCCCTTTGGCAATCATTTTTTCTAATCTACTGAAAGATTCATGGGGGATTTTTACAGTAAAAATTTGATGAACTAGTTCTAAACTATTCTTTTTGAAACAATTTACTTATTGTTTTTGCATTTGACTTTATAATTTATTATGAATTATGATCATTATTATTTTTATGTTTTGAAATTTCTTAAATTTTAAATTTGTTTAGATTTGTTCATGTTATTTTTTTAAGAGAAGTGTATTTATTTACTGATGATTCTGTACTTAGCTATGATTTTGTACTTAGTGTTTTTATAAATCTGTTTAAAAGTACTTTGAATTTTCTTGAAATATGTTACTTAATTTCTCAACATGTGAATTCTATCCCATTGTAAAAAGAATTGTATTTCATTATTTTCTGTATTATATTATCTTTATTATTTTGTGTTGGCTTAGTACTTTTAACATTTTAGTGTTCATTCAACTGATATCTGCAACTTCTCTTAAAAATAATTGTATAAATCTTTGGAACCTAATTTAATTGTTAAAATATTTTAATTAAAAGGCAGTTTAAATACTACTTACCAGCAATAATGAAATAGGAAGTGTCTTTCTAAAATCAAATTTTCCAGTACAAAAATATATAGGTAAGTATGTAGAATTTTATATTGAATTAATGTCGAAAGTACCAAATATAATATATACAAAGTGCTGTCTTATCAAATAAAAGTTTATCGTAATATATCTTTCTCTAACTTTGAAGTCCTTAATGTTGATTTTTTTAAAATTTAATTTTCTTTAAATTTTGTACTTAAATACATCACAGTTTCAGCGTTAGAAAGTATGACTTAGTCAAACACTGTCTTTTAAAATTAATGTTGCAATTTATAAAAATTTAATTTTTTAAAGTAAATTTGATGTAAGATGACTTGATTATTTATTTCCACTTGCTTTGAGACTATTTTTTTAAATTAATTCAATGTTCACTGGTTTATTTTAGTATCAGAATAACTTAGAACATCTAATTGACTTCCAATCTTTCATGTTTATAGTACTTTTTTAAAGATAAAGTGTTAAAAGATAATATTTAACTGCCAACACATATACAATTTTTAGATGGATAGAAAATTTTCACATGTATAGTATTTTGTTATAACTTTCTATAGCTTTCAATGTCATATATATTCATAGTTCAAATCATATGGCAATTTAGATGTTTCTCGACTTTTAACTGTGATAAATTAGAAAAAAATAAATAGCTTATACATGTGCCTCTGTATGCCTTTTTTATATTTTGTCAAGTTTTATTTGTTTTTCGACTGATATTTAAACACTCTAGATCAGGGGTCGGAAACCTGTGGCATATGGAACAATTCTCAGTGGCACTCTGCAAAATCATCAAATAAAGCTAAATCATTGTCTCCCTCTCTACACCTCACTCATTTGTACTTAAAGGTTTTCTTGCTTTGAATTCCTTAGCATAAAACAATTCCGCTGAATCTGCTTTTTTGTAGTTTGTATCATTTATGTAAAAACACTTCCGTTTAACTGCAATTCATTCTTAACATTAAATATTCATATAAAATCCAAACGATATTGTGAAATACAGTCGACTCTCAATAATTCGAAGTTGGAGGAACCAATGAAAAACTTCGAATCATCGAGGATTTAAAAAAAACTCCCAAAATACGCAAAGAGAATTTTTTGTCTAACACATTTAAATTCGAAACTATGTAATAAAACAACAATTCTACATATGTATAAATTATTTTAAAATAATTTTTAAAAGTATATATTATGCAATATAAATACTATACAGAAATTAAAAGTCCTGTATTAATAGAATACATTCATGCACAATCCTACGCATCTCTTCACAATAGCGGACCATCCTTTCTGAGCACATGTGTAGCACTGCCACGTGTTGAATGAAAGATATGGACGGCTGACAATAGGGTGCGGTTATTCTAGTGTCCACTTGAAGAAGAAAAGCAATAAAAGTGTATTTTCACTTGATGAAACGGGAAAACACTAAGAAAGAGTAGCAGACAGAGGGTCATCAAAGGGGCTACGTTACAGGGGAGACACGCAGAGGCAAAAAACACAAGACTTGTAAGCTCCAACCTGTTTGTTACAGGACTCTTCATGACAGTGTGTGTTCGAATTGTCGAGAATTTTGTAAGATAACGTCTAATTATATTGAGCGTTATAGTCTGGCTAGCCACAGATTTTACTTCGAATTATTGAGTGTACCTAAACATTGTTTTAGTTCGAAATATCAAGAGTTTTCTAGGGACAGAGCATATACTTCGAATTATCGAGAGTCGACTGTAATTCCAGATTAAAACACTCGTAAATTCCTGCATAATGAAAAAAAAATTCAGAATTACTGAAAGCAATATTTATTGAATTATGAGATCTGGAAGATAACTAATGACAAATCGACAACTGCTTTTTAAATTATTGGATGTCATTACCAGAGTGGTTTAATTGTTTGAAGAGAATTGCATGTGCTGTGAAGAAACTTTTTTCTCATGTGAAATATATTTTAAGTTAATTTTTTTTTAAATTAAAGCTATAGCTCTCTTAGACATTCACCTATAAACCATTATATGCCACCTAAACAACAGAATTATAAAACTTTTAGAGAACAAAAGACAACTGTAAACAGGAAATATATCAATTAGGCCGATGTTCTGTGGTCCTTGTTTGTCTGCTGGCCCTCCCAGTACCTGCCAAATATACTGAGTTTAGACAAGTTGTTTAACAACTGAGCACTTGGAATTATGCCAAATAAAAAGTCACAAATTGTACCCCAGTTATTGTGTGATATTAAGTAGACCTATGCAGGGAAAAGATTCACATTAAATTTTTAATTTTTTTTATGTTTAATTTCTCATTTTAAGAAATATTTTTTGAGATACGTTATACATAATATATGTAGTTTTTTTGAAGTTATACTTTTGGCGCGATAGGGAAAAATGATGAGAGTAAATTTTTACGATGTGCGCGCACACCGTTGTCTAATAACTTTGGAAGTTACCGAGAAATCTTGGCTATATGGGTGTGGATCGAATTGGCGTGCCCCCCCCCCATGTATTTGATATCTATGTGCTTGTGATAGGGGAGGGCTTTCACTCTAACTTATCAGTCCTCCATTTTATTCCTATGGGGTAGGAAATTTTCTAACGTGCCACTTTTTTTGGTGCTAGGGGACATATTTGGGGGATCGTATTAACTATTGTTTTTAACCATATCTGTTGGGAGGCATTCCCCCCTCTACAGCTTATTGGCCAATATCTCGGTACTCGAGCCTCACAGTTCATTCGATCCCTCTCTATCTGCTCTTCCAGTTATTATAATTTCATGCTCATAGGGCTATTTCTTCCATAGTTTTTAATTGTTTTAAATTTGTTTAGATTTGCAATATCTTGGCTCCTGTTTGAGTCTCGGATTTGAGATTTAAACCAACTGTTCCACTCGTCGAGACCATCCAGTCATCTACTTCATTCCCATTGTTTAGGCATGGAGAGGGCTTAAGCACTAAAATATCACGCTCCCATGTTAATCCTATCCGGACTGGAAAAAATTTCACCCCCCCCCCCTAAGGAATTGAGCTTGGGATTTGATTTTTGGGAGATCCGCCATATTTTTCGTATTAGCGAGAGCTTTAATTGGAATCGGCCCCTATGTTATTGGTCCTATTGTCTCTGTGCGGGGGTGTTTAAATTTATTTAAATCGTGATTATCTCGGGTTTGTCAGGTCCGATTGACTTAAGGTTGGTATCGTTCAACTCTGCTCGTGACTGCCTTTCGTCCTTGGGCCAGCTTGTTTATTTATATTGAAGTAGTTATATTTTATGTTGCTTATTTTTATGTGTTAATATAAATATATCTTATAATGATGCATAATTTATATGTAATAAAGATCTAAATCTGTACTTTTGACCTCTATTTGCCTAACTCTGCATGCATTACCGTGGGAATCTAATTGTTTAAATTTCTTTGAGTGGCACCCTGAATCATAATGGTAGATTTGCATGACATACCACCGCCATAAGATGGCCGACCCTTGTGTTCTAGATCTTTCCTTATGAGCTTTAAGGTAGTTGCCACAGTAGCTTAGTGGTTATGGCAATAAATTCTTGGCCATAGTGTCATGAGTTCGAGTCCTAAAGCTTCTGAAGACCTGCCATATTATGGGGTTGATGCATGTTAAATCTGTCGAAGCTCCAAGTGTGCTATGTGGGTAATGTGGAATTTTGTAGAGGGAGGTGCCTGGTCACTTAACCGTGGTTCAAAAGTTTGAGGTCAGTTTTCATTAGCTCTCGTGTTGCTTCAGAGCGTAATGTAAATAAAAATCAAATTAAACCTCGCATAAGTCGAGTAACCACAGTCGAACACACATAATTTTAGGTAAAGTTCAGTTGACGAGGTCGATCAAAGACTTGGCACCAAAGCCTCTGATACTTTGGCTTTGAGCCGTGATAGATTCAATATGGCCATGGTAGTTTTGTGGTTATGGTCACGGATTCGTGACCGGCATGTCATGAGTTCGAGCCCTATTATCATTGAGAACGTGTTGATGAAATGAAGCATGTTTAATCTATCGAGGATTGAATGCTTCCCATTGGTATGGTGTGGAAGTTTAGAGAGAGAGAAAGTGTCAGGTGAAATGTCATTTTCATCATTTTGAATCTCGATCAAGTCCATCGCCAATTACTCTCTCTCTGCTTTATAAGTTCGACATTAATAAACACAACTCGACTTGAGCTTCAAGGCTGTCTTTGTTTAAAGCTAAAAAACAGGCATCTATTTTTCAAGTTGAAAGTACACTAATTGTGTGTGTTACGTAAATTTATATTAATATAACTCGCACATTTATTTATAGCACTATGCCTTTAACAATTAAGGAAGAACTCTCAATAAATATATATATAACTATATTTACGCTGGAACAAGTATATTTATTATGGTACAATGGTAAGGCGCATATTTCATAATGGGAAAAATGATTCAAATAAGAAAACAATGCAGTTAAATGTATATGAATGCGTGCATTAATGTCAAACTGCAAGCAAAAAACAATTGTTTTTTTAAAAAAAGTGCTTTTTCCATGATGGGGGATTTTAAATTGACTCTGCATAGATATAGCCTAAATATTTTCTTCTGAGCAAATATTTAAATACCTTTTATCATTCAAAATTTTGAAAATTAATTAATTTGAATAAATAACATTAAATTAATATCCATAAAAGTTTAGGCATTTTATATTTTAATGAACTGCTAGATATTTTTTTCTAATTAATTGGAATAAACAGTTTTGGCTTTGTGTATATGTTTTCTTGTTCGCCTTTGGGGAGAAAATATATCGGCTTAAAAAAGTTATAATCATATTTATTAAACTGGCTTTCATAAAATGTAGAAATAGCAAAATTTCCTTATTCTGAAAGGCAACAGGTAACATTTGCAATGTTCTATCTTTATAAAGCAAGAACAATTTTTTTTTGTTGAGTTTTTCTATGAGTAAAAATTAATTCATATTTGAATAAATGCATCCACGTCTGATTTATTTTGAGAAAGTTGAGTTGAGTAACCATTTTATTTTTATTCATTTTATTAACTTCCGAATCTTTTGCTATTTCCAAAATAAGGTTTATTTCTTATTTTTAAATTTGTGCTAATTTTTTGTTGTAGTTGTTCGGTTTGCTTAAAGTCTTATTTGTGATTATTTTCAAGACGTTGAATTCTATGTTCAGTTGAACCAATGAATTATCTTTACTCTTTTAGTATTTTTGTTGGTGATGCACGAAGAAAATAATCGAATGTAAAGTTAAACTACCATGATCAGTTTGATACTAATGATAAAATTCTAATAAAACACTTATTTAATTTTTAAAAAACAACTTATTGTAATTTTGAAGAAAAGGGAAAGAAGCATTAAGTATATATTTTAAAACTGTGCGTAATGTATTATGAGACTGAAATAAAATGAAATCAAAGTTTGAAATTATAAATTTTTTATTGGGATTTTTGTTTTTTTTACACACAGACGAAGTAATAAATAATGTGACAACATTGACACAAAACAGTAAATTTTCGAATTCCAGTCATAACAATCCGTTCGTAAACCTATAAGAAGTGAGAAAACACAGTTATATTAGTAAAATATAATCAAACTAAAATTAGTGTTAAAATCTAATTACAGATAGATTTGCCAATCTAACAGTATTTATAAAGTTTCATGAAAATTATTTTAGTAAATTCTAACTAGTATTGCTAGACAATACATGACTGAATTTTAACCGTATTTACAGAAAACTAATGTGAAGAATTTTTGGGTTTAATTACGTTCACACATTCTCGGCCTTATCCTATAGATAGCAGTTTTAACGTATTTGCAAATGAATTCTTATTAACTGATACGTATTTAAATTTTATTTTTTAAATAACTTTTATGAACTTTTGTCTTATTGTAATTGCCATGACTTCGTACATCCTGCAAATGTCCATTGCATCATAAAAGTTCCACTAGAAATCTTCTGAACCTTTTTCAGGTTAGTTACCTTATTGGGAGAATGGAAATAGACTTATTCGAAACTTTCTGTAATTAAACTCGAACGTTCTTATGCTTTTTTTAAAATTATGTGAAATTAAAGAAAAATAATTATATATGAATTTTTTTTCAACGAATAATTCTTGATATGTTAAGGTTTAACGTTTTGAGTATTGTTTAAAAAAAATTTTCTCTTAACATTATAGAAGCGGACGATAATTAAAAAGAATTGATGGAAGAATTTATTTTGCAAATGGTCGAGTTTTAATTGGCGGAATGTAGATTTTAATTCACAAATGGTTTGATTTCAAGCATAGAATGAAGAATTTTTACGTGGTTGAATTTATAATTTTCAAATGTTGAATGGAGGTTTAAGATTGTAAATCTAAACATTTCCGAATGAATTTGATATGTAAAAAAGTTTTAATTTGAGAAGAGCAATGTTTATATTCTATAATAAAATTTAAAACTTAGTCGAATCTAAAGAAGTAATATTATTGAACACTTATTCTTTCTCTCAATACTTACTATTCAGGTAGTGTTGCTTAGTATTTGTATGCGTGTCCGGGGGCTTGGAAGTAAGTTTGTTGGTGTCCGTTGTTGTAGTGTCCGTGGGCAGCGCTGTCGTGGGCTCGGACTCCATGGGCTTGGGCAGCATATCTGTCATGAGCTCCGTGCTTGTCATGGGCGGCCTGAGCGTAAGCTCCAACATTGTGGTGGGCGGATCTGTCGGCAACTCCGTATTTGTTGGCATGAGCACCGTGGTCAGCGAGGATGGCATGGTGTCCGGCCTTCTTGTCGTAGGCGTAGGCCTTTTCGTATCCGGTTCCCTTGTCTTGAGCATAGGCACCGACGTTCCTGTACTTTCCGTAGTTGGCGGCTGCAAAAAAAGAAACCGCATCAGTTGCTGATCTGTCAGAATAGCCAAGGGTAATCATCTTGTTATTTAAATATGTTCGAGTGGACTGTGAAAGTTAGGAATGGAAAAAATCTGTGGCATTTTTTATGAAATTCACTTTTGTAGATTGTAAAAAAAAAAAAAAATCTTTTCATACTTCATAATATTTTATTTAATTTTGTTTTGGGAGTTTACAGTAATCGAATGAGTGAGCTTCGGGGCTGGCTATATTCCAATTAAAGCTGCAAGCTCTAGTTCTGCCAAAGATCCTTCGAAATAACAGACACTGTTGCAAGTTAAAAGCTTTGAAGTCCTCACGTGCCTTAGCATAAGAAAGTTACTCGTATGAGAGTAAGATATCAGCTCAGAGGGCATAGACCGGGGCTCAAAATTAAGAAGTCTCGTCAATCTCGTCCCTTATCTTTATTGTTCTAATGTGACTCCAAAAAGAAAATTATGATCTACAACTGTGCTATTCCATTAATTGTCTGCCGTATTTGAACACATTTACCTGGATGGATTCAAGTAATTGTTGCTCATTCCGAATCCTCCAATTATATGTGTCATCAAAAGGTAAATCTTTATTTGAATGTAGTTATCGTAATGATCTATACTTAAAATTCTGCGTTTTTCTGATTTAATATGGTATATATAGATTGGTTACCTTATTTGAAGGCAAATAGTAAGAGAAACTCACCGTGAGCACCATAGGCATCGTGGCTGGCCTTAGCTCCAATGTTGTGGTGTCCGTGGGCGGCATGGGCTCTGTCGGCATAGTGTCCTCGGTCAGCATGGTGAGCGTTTCCATAGGCGGCGTATCCGGCATTATGGGCTCCATGGGCACCATAAGCGTGTCCTTGGGAGGAAGCGGCTACTGCACCAGGGTGCACCACTTGGTAAGAAGCAGGTGCGGCGTGGGAGTGGTATTGGGCCATGGCGGCACCAGCCATAAGGAGGACGATAGCGATCTATTAGGTATTGGAAAGTATGACATATTATAACCTTTCCCATTAATAATTTTTGGATATGTAATAATAGCGTTCCTCTTATAGGTTGAATTAATAATGTTAATGAGAGAGCGAACTATTGTAGTATTTAGTAGTTTAGTTCAATAGTTTGATTATTTTCTTGAAATTTCAAGATAATCTATAAATTTTTCTGATTTTAACATGTAAAAGAAAAAAGGAAGGAATCATAGGAAATATTTAGGTGATGAATTATGGAACACATTTTTTTTTTTTATCAAAAAGAATATATTGAATTTCAAACGTAAATGTGTTGTAGGTGTCTTCTGCATTCTATAGTATAATAAAATCAGAGTAATGTTTTATTTTTTGGAGATTTTTTTAGTACTGAAAAGATATGCTGAATTTGAAGTTTATCTTTTAATAAATATTCAACTTTTTAAAATAAAATTTTATTCTTAGAAAAATAAAAAAAAATTTATTCTTTTTTTTTTTAAAATAAAATTATATTCTTTTGTGGTTTATTTAGCAAACAGCACTAAAACAATTATATTGATCTCAGAGTTTAATACGCAATTTGATTTTAAAAAAACTCATTATTCAATTTAAAAAATTCCATCTTGTTATTTTAAAAATTAAATTAGACCACACCAAAATTAATTTCATTTGAATGTGTTTGAAATGAATTAAGTAGCAAACTTATTGTAATTTTTCGGACTAAAATAAATATTGGATTTAAATACCCAAATGCAAATTTTCATTAAGGGAAAAGAAGGACGTATATGAGCCAAAGTACGTGTGTTATTAAGATAACTTAGTTCTATGAAACGTTAGAAAATCGAATTTTAAATCTTATTTTTTAATGGTAGATGTCACAATTCTTAATTATGCTGATATATAGGTTGCGTATGAGTTTTTGAAATTGAAAGTGGTTTTTCCAATGCAATTAATAAACAAACAAACGAACCACACCCTCTTAATTGAACACAGTGACACATTTAAAACGATATTTGTTTGTTTTTTTTACTTGTAGAATAGTTTTGCGAATTTTTCTCTGTTCTTTCAGTATTACGCTTTAGTATAATTTTTATAAATTTTACTGCATTTCTGATTGTAACAAAAATCTATTAATTTTAAATTTTAATCGTGAGTTTTTTAATACTAAGAATAAAGTTTTTGGAAATGTTTTTTTTAACTATAATTATCCATTATTTTATTTAATTGTGATTGATTTTTGATTTTCTATTGGCCGAAGTCGTTCGTATATTTTCAAAGATTTGTATAGTATATCGGGTCACTAAACTGGCTTTATGAAATGATAACGTCTAGAAATGTTCAAAAAAGAGGGGAGGGGGAAACAATAATTAAAAAAAGGTTAATCACATTTACATCTGAAGAGTTTTAACTTTTTAAGTTTTAATGTATTTAATTTCTTTGTGTTGCCAGTAATTTACAGCGTAATTATTTTAGGAACTCTTAAATGCTATTCCTAATTTCGCATATATTATTTAGCTGTAGTAAAATTAAACTCGTAATTGTGATGGAAGTATATAAAAAATATTTCAGGTGAAATTTAGATTTAAAAGATACTGCTTACATTTGCGGTATAAAATTAAATTTTTAATGAAAATTAGTTTAAAACTGTTGATGAGTTTTGATATCCTCGTTTATAAAATAAATAATTTTGTTCTTAAACCTATTCATAATATTTTTAAAGAATAATTGTCTACTAATGTACAAAATTTTGTTTAACATTTTTTTTTTTTTACGTAAAGAGATGATAAAATTAAAAATAATAATCGATATTCCTTGCGATGGATTATATTTAAATAATTGTAAAAATTTTACTGTAGTACGATAACGCAACTTAACCTAACTAATAGATACTCAAATGCATTATTTTTCAGAAAACTCTACCTAGTTTAATTTAAGTTTTCACAATTTTTTTAAGTATTATTAAATTATTTAATTTTGAAATAATTTCTGATTTTCAAATCAGTAAATTGAGTTTTCAGTAAAGTGATTTCTGATTTTTTGATTTAATTCAAATTGTATCTTTTTTTAATGACTGAAAAATATATATTAATAGACAAAGAAACATTTCAAATTGTTTGTCTTATGACTGCATCATTAAAATTAAAAGAACATTTTTCGCAAAACTGCTAAATGAATATTTGTAAATGAACCATAAATTATTCTGTGAGAGTTTTCTGCTGTGTATAGATTCTATTTTTGAAACTTTACTTTCAAGAAAGCTTATTTAAATCATTGTATTCTATATATTGCTTTGGTATTTTTATCTCTACTATTTTTTTATCTTTCTTATCTCCTATCTCTACTATATTATCTGAAGAATTATTCAAAATTGGATACCTTAAGATTTTTCTTGAAAGTTTTCTTTCATTACCAGTTATTCTAAGTTCATTTAATTATTCTACGAAGTTTTTAAAATTGTATTCAATGATTTTAGAATGTATTGCTTATAACCATTTGCCAATTTAATCAAAACACTTAGAATACTTCATTTAAGGAAACAGTTGTATCAAAATCTCGAGATAGGTTTTTTAAATACTTTCTATCGAAATTGATTTAATTTTGAAGCAATATTTTTAAAAGAACACTTACTAATAAATATTTGTTTATAAATTTATTAACTATTGAGACATCATTTTATTAGAGTTTTCCATTCATTTCGATTCTATTTCTTTTAAAGCAGAAATTATTTCATCAAAAAAATATTTTAATTCCTTCACAATTCTTTAAAACCAAACGATTTTATTTTAAAGACTAATTAATAACTATCTAATCTAAAATCCAGAGCATTTACTGCAACTTTCATTCCAAAGTCATATGAAAGATAGAATCGAATACTCACCACTTTCATGATGGTTGGATTGGAAGACTGATTAGGTCCTTTAGTGGAGAAGAGCTGAACAGATTTTGATGAAATTTGCTACGATCAAACCCCCTTTTATACTAGAGCAGGTGGCCAAAATCGAAAGCGAGTATATTCGACCTGTTGCTTTTTTTGCCCTTGGGTGTGGCCATTCTAACTTTCACTTGACCATATTGAGGTCAGTGCAGTAGCCCGACCTTGCTGACGCGAGACGTTATTCCAACTTGTTCCAACTGTCCACGCTGAACGTCTTGAGGTCAGTGCGGTCTAACCTTGCTGACGCGAATCGGTCTCCATTGACCACGCTGAAGGGATCCAATCTTTGCCTGCAGTCTGGATCTGTAGAAGGAATATGCTCTGAATTACACCTAATACATTCTATGCATTCTATGTGGTCCCATACTATTTTTTGTTAGCAATTTGAATATATTAACACTCTTAGGACTTTTAAGGAATCAGTGATTTCAATGACGTACACAGACCTCCAGTAGCGTAACGAAGAATATTAGGGCCCCTCTACAAAGTCAGATTTTGGGGCCCAAGCCAGATTTTATAAAGGATTGCAAAACCGTAACATAGAATAGGCTTTGGGCCCTAGAATCTTGCCCCCCCCCCACTTTGCGGGGCTGTATGTTACACTACTGCAGACCTCTCTTTTAGGGAAGGGGGTTATACATTAAAAAAACTAGTAGACGAAAGAACTGGGGTAATCTATGCTAAAAATTAAAAATCTATTGGTCCATGGGAGGGTTGAATCGCCACCTCCCCTTGTGTAGGCCACTTAGTAAAATATCGAAATGAAAAGGGCTTGAACGCTACCCCTCCCCCCCCCCCCAGTCGAACAAATTTTAATTTCAAAAATAAAGATTACACCTTGGGCTTGTTTTTTAAAACATATAACCGCCTCCCCCCCCCCCAAGAAAAAATACCCATCCGCTTACGATTGTTGGGGTTGATTTAAAATGAGGTGTTCCTTATTTTTTCACTAAAAAGTTAAAATTCTGAATTTCTTAGGTGCTATAAAAACCTTCTTTTATTTCGTACGCTTGAAAATTGTTGGATGGCCCATGGTGTGTGTGTGTAAAAGAATATTTTTTGTATACACACAAAGAAGCATAAAACTTATAATAATTTACAATTATATGCATGTATATATGCATACATATTGATTTGAATACACTTAACAACTCTCTAGTGACTTACCACTACAATAAATAATTTTTTTTCTTGTTGTGTATAATTGCTTATAACTTGTATAATGCAATACACATATAATTTTATACTTAACGTATACATACATCATTTATATTCGTATGATTGCATTTTTGTATTACATTTACAAATTTTAAAATCCAAAGATCTCTCTAGATTCTCTATAATTAAACGTAATATAATTATGTAGAGAGTGTGTCAAATATATATATATATATATATTACTGCTTGAGATTTAAAAAAATAGATAATGGAATGCTTCAATTTAAAAGTTGTATTGCTTATGTATATCCTCTTACTACATATTAAAAAGTATATTTGAAAGGTTTGCTTACTAACAGTACCATACTTTAATGGTATATCTTTTGAATTATTTTTGTTTTTATTTTATTTTATGTCCAAGAGATTCTGAAAGGGTATTCTTGAGCATTTATCTTCTGAAATTAAGTCCTATTTTTCTGTATTAATGTGTTACTCGTTAAAGCTTTTCAATTAGATATTTCTCGAAATAACTAATGAAGTCGGTTAAATCGTGTGTAGTAAATTAGTATAATTACACTTTGTCTATAGTTCTATGAAATAAGTCGGTATTTTTTTCCATATAAATTAACTAATGAGAGATCGTTAAAGTGAAAAATGAAAAATGTGACACTGAAACAAGGTCCGTTGTTTTATAAATTAACTAATAATATATAGTTAAAGTCTCTCTCTCTCTCTCGAAAAATCCACTGATAGATTAACTAATAAATAATAAAGAAAGGGAGAATAGAATAATATTGTTGGATTAGCTAAATAGAGTAAAATACAAAATAACAAGATAAAGAGAGAGCAATAGTTGTATCAAAAGTCTTATGATTTATAAACTAAACTCAGTAGCGCAACAGCCCATGAGAGTCAAAGCCTACTGCGCCCATCTCAGTTTTCGGGACTTTTGGCGCAGAGGTGCTTGAACAGATATTCCAGTCAGGTGGTCAGTCTGACGCGAAACCTCCAGTGTTTAGTTTCCAAGTAGGCTTGGTACTCATTTGTCGATCCACTGAAGGGATGAAAGATTACCTCGCCCAGTCCGGGGTTTGAACCCCGAACCTGTTGCGTGGAAGCGTAATACTCTACCAATCAACCACTGAACTTCATTTACGACTTATTATGCTAAGTGTTAGGCTGCTTATTCCTGCTGGTAAAAACTCTTATGTCATTTATAAAATATTTAAAAAATTATCTGACTTGAATACTTTAACGATTCAATTGTTACTCTATAAACTAACTTAAAATCGTAGAATCCACCACTTTATCTAAGGTAATTCTTGAAATACTTAGCAGTTATATTTTATGAAATAACAAATTCCACCCCCTTTCCTCCCACACATAATATGAATACGATGGCAAATATTTTAGTTTTATTCATTTTAAGTTTTAAACTTTTAAAATATTTTTTTTTTAGAATTTGTATTTTTTTTATTTTGAACCAATCAAGTTGCAATATTGGAAAGGTTAGTACGATCAAAAACTAGTTTAACCCTCAGCGCTATTAGACCTATGTCCGAGATTGTACTTTGCTTATTTAAAAATTTTAAATTAGATTTTGATATTTTGATTTCCACTTGTCTCGTTCTTAGCGTATCTCTGCTCAGTATCAGAAACATGCTTGTTGCATTTAAAGTCTGTTGATCAAATAGCTCAAAATCGGGAATCCCCCCCCCTAAAAAACCCGTTAGAAGTCGATTTCCGAAAAACCAGTTCTTAGCGGATGTCTATTCATCAAAAGAAACATGCCAGCCAAATTTAAAGTGTGTATGGCTAATAGTGCCGGAGAACTCATGCTGTTGTGCCGCCTTTCTTCTACATATATATAGTTAGGAAATAAAATATGAAAAAATAATCGAGTTCATAAATAATTAGTTTTCACTGAAAATATTCGTTTTTTGGTACATTATATCAAAGCAACCCAACCTTTTTATTGCCACGGCCCGGTCAACGCTTGAATAATTTTATCACGGCCGACTGGGGGGGGGGGGGAGACTTTGATTGCTTACATTTTAGATTGTTTTAATTTAATTGTATTTAAATATGCATTCAAAATAAATACAGATACTCCAAAAAAATGAATGTAAAGTGATTTAACATGGAATATAAAACAGATTTCTGCGGCAAGTGGCTCAAACCCGAGATAAATACACCACAGTAAATAACATAGAAATAATTTAATGTTCCTTGGGCTAGGGGGGTCCAGGGTCGAAAGTCCACTATTCTCGTATCATTCTCCAATACGCCCCCCAACATGTTCTTTTGATTTTGTCGATTTTCGGGAACAAAAAACAGTAAAAATTAATTATTGAATGAATAATTATCATTAATTAATAAAATTAATTATTAATGACAATCAAATTTTACATACTATATACTTAGGATTATAATGGATCGAGAAAAAAATCAAGGGCTTTGGGGAGAGGGGGTCCGGACTCGAGAACACCCCCCCCCCTTGTGTGCGCCACTGGGACCACTGCATTATATAAAAGGAGTAAAAGTTCAAACTTTTTATTTATGAAAAACTAGAGAGTATGTAACAATGGCTGTAATATGTGTTTATATGAGCACAGTCTCTATATTTGATTATACACAATCTTCTCTCAGAGAGAGGCAACTGATTTATTACAATTTATTTATGGCGTGCGTTTTGTGAGATAAGGAATCAAAAACATAATTCGTGTGGGGGAATGGAGGTTATTATTAATTTGATTAATGTAATACTTCACATTCAAGCACGTGGAACTCTTTGGAAACCTTTTTCCCCGACCATTGGTTAAATGCTGTTGTTCTCTCTTTAGCGTTTATGTTAAAGAATGAAAAAGTCGAACGTGTCGCAGACACCCCGAAACGCAAAAATTCGGAAATAAAAAAAGTAGCACTATGCTGAAAAAGTTTAAGATTTTTCCTTATTTCATTAATTAGTGAAAACTACAAATTAGAGGTTTTGACAGATTCGACTGCATAGGTATTAAGAAAAAAAGAGATCATCTGTTAAATTTTTAAAAATTGTTTAATTCAAAGAAAACATGCTTTGCATCCACTCTCGCCCCAATACATATATTGTCGAACCCATATCGAGACATTGCTATATATCTGATGACTTCTACGACTGTGATAGCTAAATGGTCTTGATCCGATGTTGGTATTGAGTTCGAGTCCCGTGTCACTGAAGATCCTCCATGTAGAGAAATTGAATGCGTATTAAATCTGTCAAAACTCAAAGTTTTTCCGTTGGCTTAGTGTGGAAGTTTAGTGAGTGAGTGATTATTAACGTCTCAATATTCAGCTTCACGAAGGCTTTGTGCAACAGACCTCCTAATTTTGAACCACGGTCAAGTGGCGAAGACGACAACTGAGCTGGCACCCGCCTCTCCTAACTTCAACACCACACCAACGGGAGGACGTTTGAGCCTCGACATATTTAACGTGCATCGGCCTCCACTGTATCCACTCCACGGCGGGTCTTCAACGGTACTAGGCTCATGACATACCTGCAACGAATCTGTGACCTTGACCTCTAGGTTACCGCGGCCACGTGGAAGTCTAGTGAGTGGAGTGTCAACGCTGGTGTCGACAATAGTTAAAAATTACGAGGTTTTAAGTTTTGCATGGGATAGTTTGATTGATTTTATTTTGGACGTTTAGACAAAAACTTTGATTAATTGTTGATAGGTTTTCTAAAAAGCGCCGTGAGATAACTAATTTGCAAAAGAAAGAAAAATATTATTTATAATAAAAAAAGAGTTAAAACTTTTTCCAAAATAGTCTTAGCATAAAAAAATACTATGTTCCAGATAATATTTTGAGCTTTTTTCAATTTTAATTTTTTAATTATATTTAGTGTTTTCAAAGGTTTTTTTTTAAAATGTATATTATCCTTAAGGAGTGGAATCCGAATAACTAACAAGTATATTTCATGGAATAACTGACCAAGTCAATTATAAGATTTTCAGCTTTAATTAGGTATATATTTTATAGAAAAACAATTACCTTATCGTTAAAGTATTAAAAAGGGTATGCTTTACGTTTTGGATAAACATTTTGCAATATTTTAAAACAGCATAATTTTTTTTTTTACCAACAGTTCTAAGTTACCGAATAATTTTTATTTTTTGTAAAAATATTTAAATAAAGTTACATTCCTCTCTCTCTGTTTGCTATATTCTGTCAACTTTTTTATAATTGTTTAACTAATCATCTGGCAATAAAATTGTATTATGCATTCTTTTTTTATTATTTATCAATTGAGAAATCTGTAATATGAAAAATAGTTCTTAAGAAACTTTATTTATTATTTACAGAATAACTTATTTTAATGTCAAATTGTTCATCTTCCAATTTAACGGTCGATAATTATTTAATTTATAGAATATTTTATTGTTTTATAGAATAACTAGATAAAGTGTCAAATTATTAATCTATCACCCACTTTTTTTACTTACTTAATAAGCTATTTTATGAAATATATAGGTATATTTTCTTCAAAATAATATGCTTTAACGGAAACATATAAAAATACAAATGTGTGTTGCTGCATTCAAATTGTTATGGGAGTTTTTATTGAATGTAAGTGACTGGGGGAGAGGGATTTCCTATCCTTTTTTAAACCTTGACAATTTCAAGAAAAAATTATAGCAAATGTTATAAGTAAGATTAAAATATACTTAAGGGGTCACACTTTCACAAGATCAGTGAAAAAAATTTTCATTTTTTTATTGGAAAATAAAGTATGACTCCTTCAGCTTTCCAAACTTTTTCAAATTTTTTACTCTAACCATAAATTAGAAGTATTTTAGCGATCCATACTATGGTGGTAGTATGAATTACTTAAAAACAAATGTTTTTACTTTATATCGCAATTTCTCAAAAGTATAAATTCCGTCACAAAGGGAACGCATAAAATAAGCATTTTAATGTGAGATTTTGTCAAAGAAGTTATTCAAAAAAGTTTACTGGTAAAAATGTACGCGAGTTTTCATCGTTTGGAAGCTTATTTCATGTTATTCCACATTTTCATGTTTTGAAAAAACTACTCAAAACTTTTTTAAAAAAATTCTCTCATCAAAAAAAAAAAAATAATAATAATGCAATAAATGCACCTAAAAATTGTTAATTCTGCGACGAATCAATTTTCTTAAAAATTTTCGCGCCAATTCAGTCCTTTTTAACATTATGGAAATCAGTGGCGTACACAAAGGGGGTTTGTCAACCCCCCATAGACCAATAGATTTTTAATTTTTACCTTAGAGAATAACCCTCGTAGACTTCATCTCTACCTGGTTTTTTTTTATCATGGAATCCTGTAATCCCCCCCCCAAGAGGTCTACGTACCCCTCTTACGGAGAGAGGGAAAATGATGCGTGAAATGAACCCCTTAAATCCCCTTTTTCGTAAAGAAACATTAAATTTTAAAACATATTTTCTATCAAAGTATACTAAGTATAATTTTTTTTTAAACAAAAATTCCTCGTTTACGAAAAATTTATTTCGGAACACATAAAACTGTAATTGCTATTTTAAGAGGTACGAGGTTAAAAGTTTGAAAAACTCATCTTTCTGATATACAGGTAAAAATGAGTTTGGAATTTCTTTCTCTTTAGAAGCATGATCCGAGTTCAAGTCCTGTTTTTTTATATGAGGCGGTGGCAACCTAATAACCACTATATTAACTATTACTATTAACTATAATCGGGCACGCCCCTGACCTGGGACTGTGGAAAATGTCAAGACACTTTTCTTGACATGGAATCGGAACTGTAACGGATCCGACTTGACTCAGGTGAGTCGTGGTCGTTGGATCCGTTCTGCATGTCTGGGCAGAGCGCACCTTGAGAGAGACAGATAGCCAATAAGGTCATGGGGATTTATGGGGCAAGAGGATGAAGGTCGTTAATTAGATGCAAATTGTTTTCGCGTGCATGCTCTCTTTTTCCAACCCAGGCGCAGACTTCTAGGGGTGCTAGACACTGAGCCTCAGTTCTCTTACAAATTGCATTTGCTTATTCGTGTGTTATCTTTTCAACTGTGACTATGTACGAACAGAAGTTAGAACGACCTTTGAAAGGAAATCACCGATGCTGAAATTTGTGAAATCACACAGAGATTTCCTTGCGTAAAAATACGTTCTATAATTTCACAGAAAATTTTTCAAACTTCATTTTTAGCTATGCTTTTTTTTATTTTATTACAACAGTTGTCTAGCTTTTAGGAATAAATCACTAAAGCTGAAGATTTCTGAAATCACATAATTTATCGTAAAGAACGTTCTAGTTTCGTAGAAATTCGTGCTATCTTCATTTTTTGGTAAGATTTTCTTTTATTCCAGTAGTCAGTTTATTTTTAAGACTAAAGAAAATTTTAAAAACCACAGAGGGTATATAGGTCTATTCAGGGTAAATGTCACAATAAAAGAACTAAATAAGTCGGACCTCTATTTTAAGAATTTCGCTATTTTGCGAACTTTTTTCCTAGTACCAAGAACAATTTGCAATTATCTTCGTAAAATAAGCTCCAAATAGCGAAGTGCATTTTCTATTTAACGAACTTTTTTTCTTGTGATTCGTTTTTTTTTTTCCTACCTTTTTAAAAAATATTTCTGGACCTTCGTATGATGAAATGATAAAATAATTTGAAACAATTCGAAGCGGATTACAGTGTGGAGAAAATACACCTGAAAGGTTTTTTTGTGCATTAAAAACAAAGATACGAAAGAGCCGTATTATGAAAGAAAATCTTTTTTTATTTAACAAAAAAAAAAAAAAAAAAAAAGGAAAATTCAAACAAAATTAATAGACTTTACCAGTAATTAAATTTATGGACATATGTGTTAATGTAAGCTAAAAATCACTGGTTGTGAAAAATTATGTTTAAAATTAGTTATAGGCTTACAATTAGAAAATGTCCTTATAAAATTCATTAATTCATAAGATTATTTTTTTTAAAGTTGAAAATACAGTGCACTTCTGGGACAACGTTTTTTGTTCTTTGCAGAGATATATAAAATAAATATTAATTTACAAAAAAAAGGGTGAATAATTAGTATTCTAATAATGTAGGAGTGTCTATGTATTTAAAATTAGTTTTATGTGGTTTATAAAGTATACTGAAAGAGGAATCTCTATTAAACGAATTTTCCACATAACGACCTTTTTTTCGGGATTTGGCGATTTCCCTAAATTATTTGGCCTGTGATTGTATTATTGAGTTATTTATATTTATATGAAACAAAAAAATTACATGTGCATACAATAGTTTAAAAAAATTAAATTATAAAAGAACATTTGCTTTTGCAAGTATTTATGAGTGCATTAAATGTATGCAAAATTGAATTGTAAAAGAACATTCGTACTTTTGCAAGTATTCATGAGTGTATTAAATGCATGTAAAATTAAATTATAAAAGAACACTTGTATGATTTTGCAAGTATTGATGAGTGTACGGTTTTTAGAATCTAACCAATGGTTCTCTAAGTTTGAAATGAAATAGAGCATTTTTTTTAAGCGGTTTTATATAAAAAAAAAACTATTCCAATCTCATTATCGAAAATCATTTAGGACAGCTGTTCTTAAGCTTTCGATCGCCGCGGACCCCTCTGGTTTAGGGTGATATCGTGGACCCCCCAAGATTTTGAACACCCCTCCTTGAATTAATATTCTTTACGGAAACATTAAATGAGAGACCTTAAAAATGAGCTCTGGTGTCGGGAATTTACATTTTATTGATGCTATAATGAATAAATATGTCTATCTTGACATTCCCAAGAGAAATTTAAAGCAAAGTGTGAGCAAGCTGAGAATCTCGGAACATTTTAAATTGTACCAAGATAATGACCCGAAACATACTGCAGATATTTGCAAGTTATGGGTCCTCTACCACTGTCCTAGTGTTATTAAGACTCCTGCATAAAGTACAGACCTTAATTCCATTGAACATGTGTGAGATTATTTTCAGCAAAAACTATATGAGCATCACATTTATAACAAGCAGGATTTAAGAAAACGTTGGGCGAAAAGTGGACCAAAATCGATAGATCGTTTTGCAAAAAAAATTGATCCAATCCATGTCAAATAGACTTCGAGAGGTCATAAAAAGCAAGGGTGACCCAACAAGATATTAATTTCTTTGAATTTTTTTTCTTAATTAATAGAGAAGTGTCCCAATACTTTTTTGAGCACGTTTTTTTTAACTCGATTTCTTTTATTTTCAATTTTAACCATAATTGCATTAATGTATGAGAGTTTTGTTCAAATTATTATTTATATTTTCCAAAACAGCATTTGCTTCTTTTTTTTTTTGTGTTTCATTTGTATGTTTAAGTAAAATATTACTATAAAAAATCTATAAACTGGTAGAGTTTCCCAATACTTTGACTGACCGTAGCTGGAACTAAGTTGTCGCCTAGTTAAATAAAGTACCGTTTCTGAGTACGTAATTAATGTATCTTTGGAAATAACAGCTAATGGATAAACCAAATGGTATTTTTAAAAATTTGTTTTGTCCTGTGTCTGTTACAAAAGCGATGTTTGCATATACACATATATGAAACGTTTCAAAAACTGCATGAAGATCTTTCAGACATTAATTATTACATTGGTCCCCATCGTATATTTTCTACTTGCCTCATCTACACCCAATTTTTTTTACACAATAGATAGGTTCTTCAGAAAACCCGGGAGGAAAAAAATACATGCGACAAATGGTAAATTTGGGGATATGCTTTACAATTTTAAAAAATCATGTATGATGAAAAAATATCCTCATATCACCCCCCCCCCTCAAAAAATGGTGCAAAAACAAATAATGAAATCCATGTTACGTATTTATAAAACAAAAATAATTCATTCTTATCGCATAAACAAAAATTAAAATAGTGTGCAGTGAAAATATATTCAGTCTTTAAGTACATACAACATATAAAAATACAAATTGAAATTAGGAATTAAATTACTAACTAACAAGCAATATTTATTGTGAACTGGATCAAAAATGCTATCACATCAGATGTGTCAGGCTTTGATTCAAATGAATTTCTTTTGTTATTGATTGGTTTTTGTTGTTGTTACATGTAACAACAAAAGATTACAATAACAGATTTGAAAATCTGTTATTAGCAGCTGCTTTTTTTAGTTTCTCCAGTTGCTAACATAATTCTTGATATTCTGCTACATGAAACTTACGATTCTTCGAAATTTTAATGCACGCGCTATATCAGTATCCACGAGTAAGAAAATGTTGTTCTGCACTTGTAGCAAGTTTTAATCCCTCGCGAATTAAATCAGCTGTTAATAAATGAACTGAACCTTCGATTTCATCATTATTAATTTCTTTATTATCATAAGCTGTCATAAATTCGATCAAAAGGACACGAATACCCAAATTTTAAGGGGGTACGTACTAGAACAAAAAATTGGTGTAGAAAAAAATTCTTTTAAATTCGCGTACAGTGTTATTTCAAAATCATGTAAAAAAAAAAAAGACCGAGTAAAAAAAGAATTCGGTGTATATCTACACGGAAAAATATGTGTTCTTTAAATCAAGGGTTGTGAATATTCTTCCGTTCCCTAATTTATCTAATACTGAACTAAAACATGAGCAGATGTTCCGACCAGGTGGTTAATTTGACGTGAAACTCTCATTATTTAGTTCCCAAGCACATGGTTGGTACTCATTTTATCGACCGGCAGAAGGAATGAAAGGCTGAGTCGACTTTGTCCCTCCCGGGATTTGAACCCAGTACCTATTGCATGGAAGCGCAATACGCTACCACTCGACTAATTTGTTTAATACCTCTATAAAAACAGGAAACGGACATCTGTTCCTGACTATTTTCTTAATTTTCTGTTATCGATGCCCAAGTGCATCGTTCTCGATCTTTCTTTTTTTTTTTTTTTCATACCACAACAGAAAAATTTGAATAAATCTTTCTAATTATAACCAGCCCCTTACTATGTGGCCACCGTAATGGTCATGAACTCGTGGACGGAGTGTCACAGGTTCGAGTCCTGGTCCCACTGAAGATCCATCGTGCAGAGGAATCTGATGCACGTTAAATATGCCGAGGCTCAATGTCTTCCCGTTGGCGCGATAGCTTAGAGAGGGGGGGTATTCAAGTGTCATCCTTGTCACTTGACCGAGGGTCAAAATTACGAAGGCCGTCTCCAGTAGCTTTCGTGCTGCTTTATTATGCGAACTTAATTATAACTCTCATTGCACTAGCCATTCAGATATTTTTGTTTTTCTCTATTTCCCTTTCCTCAATAAAAAATAGCCTACGTTACCTTTAACAAATGGGGTTTTCGTCAGACAGAATTGTTTTCAGTTTTTAAATCTGTAGTTTTTGTTTTAATTTGGTTATTTTCTGTACGTGTCAGACTTTATCCCTTATAATCTAACATATATTGCATATCATAGCAAAAGTCTCACCATATACCTCCGATACTTTCAGTGAAAACAAACCAGATATCCGTGAAACAAATAAGCATACCGACTCGTTTTTAACCCCCCTTCCCCTGCTATTTTATTTTCCAAATGTACAAGGTTATACGATTTTGCCGAAGTTGTGGTTTTCTTCTCAGAACACACACATACGTATAAGCTAGCCAGGGGCGTAACAACCACCCTATCAATAATAAGGGGCCCCAACATGTGTAAAAATACAATCATAAAGGGGCCCCCAAACAAGAGCTCCAAGGGGTTCTTGATACTGGGCCCACTCAGGACTAGGTACGCCAGTGAAACTAGCCGTTACTCACTCACCTTGCTGGATATTTCGTGATGGTGTATTTTCATGTACTGTTATTGTTGCTACTTATACCATCTGATCGTCAGTAATATCAGATCAAAGCCTGTGAAATTCATCACGGCAAGGTGATAGATTCTTACTCCTGCCGTTAACCGTAGCTTTGAGCACCAGACAGGTGACAGAGCGATTTTGTTCGGTTCCACCCCAATTTTGAGGGACAACATCCTGGGGGTGGTCAGGAGCCTCCCACCTCTCTTTCCCTTCCACAAACCTCACGAGAGGACTTGCGGCTCGACGGCTATTTAGAGTACCCTCATGCTGCAAAGGCACTTACAAACATCCGTGCTTTTTCCGGTATTCGAACCCAGGCTCTACGGCACAGCAGTCAACTTTGCTAACCATTATATAGAATGGGCGGCATGATTATGTACTGATTATAATCAGTATATAATCGAAAGACCCAGATCTCTAGTCAGATCATTAAGTTCAACTCGAGAGAAGGGCTGAGGTGAATCGGCTCAAAAAAGCTTACATTCGGTTTCGGATTCTTGTAGTGAAATTATTGGTAGAGAGTGATTGCACGGCGCGCGCGACGGAAAGGTGTCTCAGAGTGGTATTGTGTATATTTCACCGCTACGTGGAGGGAATAAATTCCCCACTGAAAGATTTTTTTTGGTTAATATAAAAAATCAAGTAAAATTAAATTTTTCGAGAAAACGTGACATGATAGAAACTTTTCATTCTTATTTTTGAAGTCAGCACAAAAATAATATATAAAGGTAAGCCATTATTTCCCTTGCATTTTTTCCCATCGCAGGTCTATGTTACCAGTTAGAGAGAAGAGAGAGAAATGGAACTCTCTTGGCATTAAGCATTCAGTTGCATTGAGAAAGAAAAAAACATTTCTAACAAACAAAAAATTGAAACAAAACATTTCTTTTTTCTCTCTTCCTTCTCAATTTAAAAAGGACGGGACTTGAATTTCTAAAATGAAGTTTTATGATCTTCTTACGCTTCCGTTACCCCCTCCCCCCACAAACATACCAAATTGATACTCCAGAACCTGATTTTAATGGATTTTTTCCGAACAAAATAAAGAAATTTCAAGACTATAAGTCTTATAGTTAAAAATGGGATTTTTCAAATCTGTATGCCTCCTACCCCTCCCTCCCCCCTTCTCTTCCTTTGGGAGTCGATTTTCGTAAAACGCGTTCATGGCAGATTTCAACTCAACAAAAGAGAAAAATGCATTCCAAATTTTCTTACTGTGGGTCCAACAGACAAAAACTGAATTTTTTTTTATCTATAACGACCCTCAATCCCTCTTGGAAGTTGATTTCCGCAAAATTCGTTCTTAGCGAAGGAATACTCAACAAAAGAAACATATTTACCAAATTTCAAATCTGTAGTGGTCTAATAGTTCCGGAAATCACGTGATGAATAAGCAATCGAGTCGCTTTTCTCTTATTAATATGTATAGAGTTATACTATGTACGTATGTGTATGCATGTACATACACACATGTATGGGACGTTTCGAAAACTGCATAAAGACCTTTCAGATATTAATTTTTATATTTTGTCCCTATCATATCGGGAAATCTACAATGTAGGTTCACTCAGCAGCAATACCTGACGTCAACTGCAGTCGCTCACACAGGAATTTTTAGGGAAGGGGGGGGGTGAAGGAGGCCATTCTCGTATCACGCTCCAATACGTCACCCAACATATTTTTTGATTTTGTCAATTTTCGGGAACAAAAAAAGAGTAAAAAATTATTTATTGATAAAATATTAGCATTAATTAATAAAATTATTAACACTGACTTTAAATATACTTATATTACCCAAAAGCAGTCAAAATGACTGCATTGTGAGAGAATGACTAATGTGTAAAAAAATTTATTTAAAATTAGTTTTTAATATTTTTATATTATTATTTACATTTATAAAACAGGTTATTAGTAAATATTAGTTCGTAAATATTAAGAATAAAAAAAATTTACTTCACTTGGAAAAAAAAATTATGCATTATTATTTGCACATTTTTTGCAAATAAAAGTAGAAATTCTTTCATGTGTGCATCTTCCTCAAACACACTTTCAACATTTTTTTCATAAATTTAGGGCGCAAATGATATAAAATTAAAAAAACTTGTTAGAACAATTATCACACTTCGTAAAGATACGAATAACAAGTACTACTTCAGTTTATTGAGCAATGGGCCCATTTACACGATGAAGTCTCTGATGCTAGCGCTACGAAAAGAAATAGGTGGGGTAGGCAGTAAAAGTAGGCGGAAAGAGACGAAGTTGCAGCTAGCATCAAAATAATTCCACCTAACCTAAGCAGAGAGCCAAACTGTTCATATAAGAAATTTACTCAATTTAATAATAATCATTTGATTATTTTAAATTTCGCAAGCAGTTAAAATGACTGCTTTTGTGCAATATTGGCACACAAAAATTTTCAAGGGGGGTCCAAGGTCGAAAGTCCTCAACTCGTATCATACCTCAAGACAACACCAATTGATTCTTCTGATTTTGTTAACAAAAAACAGTAAAAAATAAATTATTGAATTAATAATTAGCATCAATTTATAAAA